>NW_017547427.1:3692406-3981497 GCF_001854935.1 Bemisia tabaci | reverse complement strand
GGGGGGGGGGGGGGGGGGGGCATGAAAATTTTGTAGGTAACTCAAAAGTGCCTTATACCGATCCACCAAAGCAGTGTTTCAAAATATGAATTCGGTATAATTTTAGAGGGGAACGACCGGACTGTTGGAACATCCTCTGTGAAGCCGCAATACTTCGGAGACTTTAACACACGGTTAAGAAAGTAAGCGTATTTTATCCTCGCCTGTTTAACAAGCCTCTATACATAACTGTGCGATTGATTTAAGTTAAGTTTCCACCTGTCACCAAGAGGTCAATGGAAGGTGTCTCCTTGCCTCTTTTCGGGAGGATTTCGACGAGAGCACCAATGGCGCCACTTTTAAATTCTAAGTTTTGAAGGAAACAAAGGTTTAAGTTTTTTAGGTGAATCTACAATAGACGCAAACAAACATTGAGATATCGAACAATTTTAACTAAACTACTACCTACACTTCAAATTTTTTGCAAAAATTGAATCGATTATGCGTAAAGGCACGGCACATTTAAACTATTTTTTCCCAAATAATTCATTCTATAATTCTATATGTATAGCTGAAGTATGCAAACGCTACGTATTGCAAACGATTAGTTGAATCATTGGGTTATTTTTCGTGTTTGTATACTTTCAGCTTTATTTTTGGGTTAGCACTTCGCAGTCTTTGGACAAAATAGCTGAACTCGAAGGCTCTTCTGCGACGTAAAGGTGTGTCTCTATCTCCACGTGAGCCCTCAAAAGCATTGAATTTTGTGGGCATGAACGTCCAACTCAAAAAGCATTCACGCTTTTAAGTCAGGAAAGCGACAAGATTGGTATCTGGGCCCAATTGCACGTATTTCTGTGAAACGGAACTTCGTGCATTATGACGTGAGCCCTGTTATGCGTTTGTTCTCATGTGTCTCAGGGCCCATGTCTTAATGCACATAGCTCTGTTTGGCAGAAACACGCCCAATGGATCCTTTTTTTGCAAAAAAATATAAAGTGAAACCAGTAATTTAGCGAAATTTGTTCAATATCTTGACGCTTGCTAACTCCCGCTATATATTCACTACAAAGTTTTGTATCATTTCCAACCTCTTCCATCAGCTCGTTGTACTGTGCGCCGCCCGCTCGGCACCATCCGTCTGGATTCTTGCACCGGTCGAAATTCACCATGGAAGCGTTGCGCAAATTGCATTCGGCGCGCCTTCGACGATTTCGAGAATGCACCTTCGTCAAATTCCGCGACCCGCAGACTCCGCCCCGCACCGAGATTACAAACATCCATAGCGATTCGTCAATAGTTCGAGCCTCGCCGAAGAAGCTGCAAACCGAATGCACGCGTCGCACAAAGGGTCGAGGCGCTTTGAGAAGTCGGTCTTGAAATTTTTGGCCGAGAAGCCGCAAATTTTAACGTTTATATCGTCATAATACACTGAAAAAAATGAGTTAGCGTCAGATGACTAAAAATGGTTTCTATACACTAACTCAAATTGTGTGATTTGGACACACATGATTTTTGGTTTCTGTACACTAACCACTATTAGTGCTGGAAACTAATTCCGTTACTCTAATTCGCATTCGGTAGGGTTGGGTCAACCTAACCTCAAAACTGAGAGAGGAGAAAACGGCTTAGCGAATGATAACNTTCAGTGTAGGACGTACTTCCACCAAACAGAACTACGTGCGGGTGGGAAGGATTGGGTGTGCTCGTTAGTTCTCGGGCAGGAAGAATGCACGGGAATTACAAGGCGCCAGTGACGTCAGCGGTAACAAAGCCGTTTCCGTTGTCACCCTTCCTCCGCTCTAACTCATGAGCCCTGTCTACAACGCTCTTTTGCCATGCCCACGGCTCATGAGTGCCGTATTCACTTGATACATACTTCTGTTTGCTGAATTTAAAATCCTACTTTTCCATTTTACCGAAAGGAATCACGCCCACTGACCACATCTTATCCACCTCGCCACGAGCACACCCCATCCTTCCCATCCGCACATAGTTCCGTTCGGTAGAAATACGTCCAAAGGGACGCACTACGTCGTAAGGGATGCTCCTTAAAGAATTTTTTTACGCGGAAACCATTGGAACTATTTTTAAGCTTTTGTGTTTCGTATTAACAAAGATATGAGCTTTCAAACATATTTATTTATGAATTTTCATTAATTTGCCACTCGCTCACATCTTCTGGGGATGCAGGATTCAGAATCGGCTCACATCTTCTGGGGGTGCAGGATTCAGAATCGGAAGAGATACAGTATGAGCCAGCTCATTTTGATACCACCCGTGAGGGTTAGACAATCCCCCCCCCCTCATAATGAGCTTTCAAAGTTTCCAAAGCACGTCCAATGGAGATGTTCCATGTGTGAGGAATTTGCGATTTGACTGTTGTGTCTTATGTAAAAGTTCGCGAGAAACACGATGGTGCCACTGGTTTTCTCTGAAATCAACTCCCAAGCCCAAAAAAATCTCTCAAGTTGAGGCCAAAATGGAGGGGATATCCCAAGCTATCCTGAGACTCCACCTCTACATCAAGACAAACTCTCCATGCAAAGATAGGGATCAAATACATTGACAGGGCTGCCGCTTTATTTGGGGACTCCAAACCTGAACACACGGCAACCCTGTCAATGTATTTGCTCCCTATCTTTGCATGGAGAGTTTGTCTTGATGTAGAGGTGGAGTCTCAGGATAGCTTGGGATATCCCCTCCATTTTGGCCTCAACTTGAGAGATTTTTTTGGGCTTGGGAGTTGATTTCAGAGAAAACCAGTGGCACCATCGTGTTTCTCGCGAACTTTTACATAAGACACAACAGTCAAATCGCAAATTCCTCACACATGCAACATCTCCATTTCATAGATGGATTCGTTTCGCTGTGCGTCGATGACGCGCGACCGTGTTTACAACCTGCAGCCGATGCCGCGCGGCCCTGAAACCGAAAACATCTCAGAAGAAAGGAACGGAGGCGAAACAGTTCGTGAGTCGTGAATGCCACTGAAATTTATGTTAAAATCAATGTCACTCGGGATGCGCGCCGGCGGGTATTTACTTTCTCTGTCGTCCGGGTCAATGAATCGCAACTTTGAACTTTTTCACGGCTTCGACGCTTGACCACCGGCACTCCTCTCCTTTCCTTTTGCCTCCTCGCTCTTTTTGTTTCCTCTACGAGGTGTGTGGATTCGAAGTTGAACTTTCCGTACTTTCCTCGTTTTGATCTTCGCTGCCGGTCAACGAATCCCATTTCCCCATCCGAGCCTACGGCTTCGGTTTTAGTATCGAGGCAGCTTCATTTAAATAATTAACCAGCGCGATGAGATCTCAATATCGCTTCTTAATCCGTGCCCGTGTGCCAAATGCCTCGTTAATTTCTCAATTCCGCCAGGGTTGCCACGGTCAGGGAATGCCGGGAATCGTCAGGGAATATTAAAAAGTCATGACTTTTTCCCTGCAGGGAAAACCTGAAAATGTCAAGAAAAATGTCATCGTATCAGGGAAAAATTGGACTGCACTTTGCAATTAAGAATTATAAATGGCCCGGTTTAAAAACAACGTATGTGCCATTAGTTTCCCTATATAACGTGTTTTTTTTTTCAGATGAGTTAGAATTTACAGCTCCAAATTGCAAAATGTAGTCCAATTGTTAAGACGCCTTTATTCGCTCTCCAGAATGGGTTTGACAATTCGAACAACAGATCTTGCTCGGGAAGTATTTCAAATTAGTCTTTTAAATCATTCGACATATCCATAATTGTCAGGGAATTTTACCAAAATGTGTCAGGGAAATCAGGGAAATGTCAGGGCATTTCATTTTCTAAATTCTGTGGCAACCCTGTTCCTTACCGTAGCTACTCTGTTAAGAACGATCATGTCGAAATTTTGCGGGATGAAGGTTATTTCCTTCTCATCATTTTCCCTCTTGGTCTATGAAAACCACCCATTTCAACCAATAGGATCGCTCCATACTCCTTGTGTCTTCTTCGTCTATCGCTTTGTCTATCAATTTTAAAAATCAGCCTGCAGTTCAGGCATATCATGCACTGAAAAAAAAACTCCGGCCGTGGGAGCCGCAATTACGTGCTATAGGCGTGCTTAGGCGTAGCTTCGATTGCTCCGGGTTCAGAGGCCGAAGCGACGGCTCCAGCAGCCGGAATTTTCGGCCTTTTAGCCCGGAACGGACGGTATGTCTATACTCTATGTAGTCCGTAATTGCGGCTCCCACGGCCGGAGTTCTTTTTTCAGTGTGACGCTGAGATTCCTCCGAGTACCGCTGAGTCCAAGCCGCGCCGTGAAGTTAGCCTTCCCGCAGCACCGCTCATCATCTGCATAGTCGCGCCGCGTTCACACTCTCAGGTTGCGTAATTGGCGAACCCTGTCCCGCCGCGCCGAAGAGAAAGGAGCCGGGGGAGGGGGGGGGAGGGCTGCGGCCGGTGCAGTGACTTCTCAGTCGCGTCGCGTCGGAGACGTGCTTGCCGTTTGGTTCAGGAAAATCCGGCGTTTCTTCTGGTGGCCGGTTCGGAATCCGCGGATCCGAACGGCAAGTGCGCCAGGGCCACAAGTGCGTCTCTGTGTGAGTCGCGGTTTGGACATACTGTAACGTGTCTCGAGGCTCATCCCGGAATGGACTTGCGGCTCTTCGGCGTTGCACGGTGCGCAGTCACGCGTGACGGCGGCGGCGCGCATGCGCAGAACTCATGACTCACTCGGCTTTGCCATTTGATATTCCTCGGGCGCTGCAGGGCTCGCTCCTTCCCGCCGGGTGTCTCGGGGGCTCCATGGTGAGCGGTGCTCCTTGATCGATAGACAACGCTGTCGGCCCAGGAAGTGATCGATGGTGCGTGCCGCATATCAGAAGGGGGCCTCGAATTTGAAAAAAGACCATCATCCTTCATCTTCGTCCTCTCCTTTTTCTCCTCACCCCTTTTACCTCCATCCCTTTGCACTGAAAAAAAAAATATCGGTGTATTTACTAATAAAAGGGTAAAATTACCAAGAATTCAGGGTTCTATTTGATCTCAGTTACTTCTTGGTAAAATTACCATTTATGGAATTGGTAATTTTACCGAGAAATCTCGGTAAATTATTGAACTTTCTCGGTAATTTTACTGGACCTTGGTAAAAACGCCAATATTTTTTATCGACTATGGTAGAATTACCGAGATAAAATGGCCAAGCTACCGGGAATCGATTACCAATAAAAGTGGTATTCTTACCTGAAAAAAATCAGTAAAAATACCGGTTTTTAGGTAAGTTTACCAGTCTATCTTGGTAAAATTACCAATAATTTGTAAAAAAAGTGAGATGGTAAAGGTACCAACGGACCTTGGTAAAAACGCCGAGAATTTTTTTTCAGTGTATCTTTGTTTGTTTCTTCCTTTTCCTATTTTCTTTCCCCGCGTCTCCTTTTTCGCTCACTTTATCTCTCATTTCCCCTCTCCTTCCTCTTCTCGTCCCTCTACTTTTCTTTCTCTTTTTGCTCTTTTCTATTTCCTCTTCACCTTCATTTCCCGTTTCCCCCTCTTTCTCTTATTTCGATTTATTTCGTCTCAGTCATTTCCCCTTCACTTCTCTCACCCTCTTTTTCTCTGCTTTTTTTAACTGTTTCATTTTACCTCGTCCATTTTCCTCTCACTCTTATTTTGCTTATTCCATGTCCTCTTCTTCCTTCCTGTCTTCCTTTTTTTTTATCTTCAGCCTCACCCTTTCTCCAGTGGCGTTTCTTGAAAGTTGGTAACACTTTTTTCCCTACATTTAAATGTATAAGGAACAATCGATTCTTGGTGAGACAGCTTGCCTCTCCTATAATCGATATTTTTAATGAATTTAAATAGAGGAAAATAGTGTCGCCAACTTACAAAATCGCCACTACCTTTCTCTTCCTTACCAGAATCCCTTTATTGACTAAAGGCTCCTTCATCCCAAAAAGAGCACTCAACCAGATGAAATTTTCAACCCTTAAAGCTACCTAAGTTGAGATTCTCCCATCTTACTGCACCCATCTGTAAGAAGAAGTGTGAATGGTTAGATCTAAACTCTATAATCTGGTTTTGTTCACGCCTGAATAGATGAGTCGTCTGAGACAACCCAGGAGCTGGTATTTGATGCAATACTCAAGCACCTTAAGTAAAACCGCTAACAGAAACCAGCTCAGTTTAAACGTGATCTTGATGTAACGTCCTGCGCCATCCAAATATGGTACGAAGCACGCATTGGACGTGCACATTTAATGACTTTCAGTGTACATTGCCTGTTGCTATAATTCATTACCAAATTTACTTATCTAATTATCTAATTGCTCTGAATAAGACGTTAAGTGGGCTGTATTCCTATAAAAGAGCAATGCAGTGGACAATAATAGTCAGCATCATTAGCCTCTCAGTATCCGCTAATTTAACACGCTGAGCCTCTGTGGTTGGTAGTGAGAATGTTTCAAGACTGCCGACTTGTTGAGTTGAGCTCCCACCAATTTTCACGCACAAATTTATGCACTATGATTTTAACAAATCATTAATTAAATGCATCATAAGGAGGAGGGAGTTATTCTTCGGCTGTATATGTGCACTTCGTTGCAATATTCTGAATGTACTCTGTATTCGGGCAGCCGCCAGCAAAATGAAAATAAGCCGCATACAAACCCTATAAATGGGATTTGCCGGTTAAGAGTGTGACTACAGGAATTTCGCACCAATTATTAGATATAGAAAATTTTAGTGCATAACCTAGTAATTTTAGTGAACCACCGAGAGTTATTTTCCAAAACGAGTGACGGACTCGCGGACTTTTGAACGTTCCTAAATCATCTTCGATAAAAATGTTTTGCGAGTCAAGTTGTTAATGTTTTTCCTTGATTTTTCTTTGTTTCATAATATAAAAATTTAAATTTTTGCCAAAATGTTGCCAAATGCTCAGAGCGAATCTCGCAACTTCCGAAGTTTCATATGCCGTTCTTCCGTAGCGCGGCAGTCGGTTCGCACTGGAAAAAAAACACATTGGATCTAGAGTCCGTACTCTTTAAAACATCGACTAGGAAAAATACTCTTGATTCAATCGGATTTTTGCTCAAATCAAGAACCAGGCCTCTTAATTTGAGCGGATTTCCTTTTGATTTAAGCAAACATCTGATTGAATCCAGAGTATTTTTTCTTGTCAATGTTTTCAAGAGTCTGGACTCTAGATCCAATGTGTTTTTTTTTCCAGTGCGCATGTGCGGAGGCAGTAACTCGACTAAGCTTGTGCCTTGCACCTCTGCCTTGCTTCCCTCATCCAACTGGAATTTCTTTGAATGTAAGAGTCCTGCGGAAAAATCATAAAGATACCGATCTCAAGTTTACCGACAGAGGAGGCCACGAAGCTCTTCGCGGAATTCCTTTCTAACCTATATCCACAGTCACCACCCTCAGGACTCGGATCCCGGAGACGTCACGGCCCGTGTCGGAGGTGAAGGCAAAGAGTGGAGGGTGGAGGTATATTCAATGCAATGCGCAATGCTCACATTCCTCTCTTCACATGCTTCGATTTGCCAGGTAATAAAGATGACCCCAGCTCCGACAAAGGACAGCTGAATCGGTGTTAAAACTCCGCTTCCTCGTGCGGATAATTTTCTTTCAAGTAGACTCCGCGCACGTCCAAAGAGGAGTGGTAAAGCCACGGATGAAGGGATGTAAATTTTCCGTGGCTTTGAGAAGGTACGTGATGCCGGTTGGTGTTAGAATCGTGGCGTGACAGCGGCCTGAGTGTGCACAGGATTCTTTTTACGAAGATGTGACTGTTGAGATGGTGCGAGAACTTAATCCATATTGAAAATTTTAATTTTTAGGGGTCATCCATTAACCAGAGAGCGCTGATTGACAGGTGGTGTAATCTTTGGAAGTGCCGGCTTGGCTGAACTTTGTTTACCTGTTTTCAGTCTTGCCTTGCTGTTGAGCGGCGACTCATTTATGTGTTAATTTTAACTTTTGTTTTTTGTTTTTTTCGGCGGTTGAAAAAGGGAATGTGAACCCCGAAACGTCCCGTCCTAATTACTTTTATTTACAGCTTGTACCCCGTGTTCCTCTGATTTCATTTAATTTCGTAACGCTTTAGGGATGGATGGGTCTCCATAAATTCGTGGGTGGCTAGATATTTTACCCAATTTTGTTCGATCCAAATTTTTCACTGTCCATTTATAAAGTTGGAACAATAGTTTTTCGTTTGCAATTCTCTATAAACCAATAGTTTGTGTAGTCCAGTTATAAGCAATGGTATAGGTGCTGAGATTTTGCCAAATAATGGAATGTAACCCTTAGATGCTCAAACCTGGTCAAATTGACCCAAGCATCTCTGAAAACACGTATTCCGCGGGTTCTGGGGCTGGTACATCCGAACTGAGATGTATAGGTCTAAAAATACATCTTTAAAAAAGAATAAGACATTAAATTGAAAAAAAGAAATGTATAAAATCAAATATCAACAGAACCGAAGATAGGGGAGACGTTTTTGGGTCTGGTTTTTTAAAGTACTCTCCCGAATCAGAGCGACAATGCATTGGCAGCATAGAGCGGAGCACCGCGAGCTCATGCTTCGTGCCATAGCGCCTTCAATTTTGCAGATGCAACACGGGCATCCATCAAGCACGAATAGGTGTATCCCTGCGCCGTCATCATCACGCGACCTTTCCCTTGCTCTGTTCCCATGTTGTGTTAGTTCCGTCTGTCTTATTTGTAATGGTGCTTCAAGGTCTACGTTAGCAAAACAGCCGAAGATAAGAGAAAAGTAATCGGGCCTTGTAATTTACATTTTCTCCCGAATCGAGTGATACCTTATTGACGGCATAGAGCGGAACATTGCGAGCTCACGCATCGCGCCTTCAATTTTGCAGATACAACACGGACATCCATCAAGCACGAATAGTTGTATCTCTGCGCCGTTATCAAAGCGAGTCCTTTCTCTTATTCTATTTCCATGTTTTGTCGGTTCCGTTTGTTTTATTTATAGCGGTGCTCAAAGGGTAACGTGAGCAACACAGCCTAAGTATGACTTGGATTAAATTAGTTGACCAAACTAGGTATCGGGTGAAAAAAATTGGGCCAAGTGTCCAGCTAGCAATTTTATGACCCAGCATAACAGGGTGTGGGGGTGGGGTGTCAAGCTCAGCGCAACGCCTAATTGATATCTTTCGTTTGAATAACTAAAGTATCTAAAACCAAATCTTTTGAATAATGTCATGAGGAAAGTTAAGAAAGTACTCTGTTAAAGAAAGAAGAAGAAAAGTAGCTCTACAGTTTCCCCATGCTATCACACTTGCAATAAATTCAATACTTTGGACCATTCATTTTGCAATTAGGAACTATAATCTCTGGCTCAGTTTAGAAAAAACGTATGTACCATTAATTCAACTATCCACATAAGTTGTTTTTTTTTTACAGATGAGCCGGATATTGAAGTTTCGAATTGCAAAATTTAGTTCAATTCATGTCGTTTATTAGGTGCAACTTTCACGAAACAGACTTCTTAAGTAAATCTTACTGTGTTTAAACGTACCCTGAGAGTCATCTCTACACAGCTTGGACCAAATATAAACATCTGTTTGATAAAATATAATGACTTATCATACCATAGCTGCGCTTCAACTGCTTCCCGACTCGGAAAGTGTTGTGTTTGCATCGCACATAAATTATGGAAACTCAGAATAATCAGGGGATATTACACAGGTGGACGCTTAGAAAATTCGTAACTAGTTGAGTTACTTACGGAGTTACGGAGGGGAGGCGCCTGGGTGGGAGTAAGTGGGAGACGGAAGACGGCGCGAAATGGGGAGCAATTAAGATCATTTGGCAAATTTCTGACCGGAGACGAGTCCTCGATCCAACATGCAAATGTAACCGAGTTTTCGCCTTCCTGGTCCGCTTATGGCTCCTCGGACTCACACTTGAACGTACTTCTGCCAAGCGGAACCATGTGCATTATGACGTGAGCCCTGTTATGCATACATTGTTACGGGTCTCGGGGCTCATGCCTCAATGCACATAGTTCCGTTTGACAGAGATACGTCCACTTATACTGTCGTGACGAGGAAAAACGCCGTAAGAACACTAGAATGTTGCCGAAGTTCCCCCGATGAAACATGTATTTTCGACGGAAGTTATGCATGTTGTTCTTTGAAATTTTCAGACATTTTAGATTAAATTTCGAAAAAAATTGTCTGAAAAATTGGAAGAAAAATATCGACAACTTTTCTCATAAATTAATATTTTACTAAAGGGAATTTGGCAACGCCTGAAGGTATATACTGCGTTTTGCCTTAGCTTGGTATTACTCCCGCAGCGCTGCAGTGCCGTTGCCGCAATGCTGCAGTACCGCCAAGCGTTCGCCTTAAAATCGGCGTGCAATGACACTAAAAGCTCCGTAATTCCTCTGATATAACTTCATGGGCGCGGCCACGCGTATACCTCCTTCGCTACTTTTTCGGGTCATTCGAATGGCCCTTTCGTTTCAGCGGTGGCCTACTGACTCATTTTCATTGGTTCAATCATTTCCCTCGGTTTTTACCTCAACTAAAAGTCGCAAAAGCCGAACGGAATGGTCAAATTGGGCAGGGTAGGTCACCCGACACGAAAGTCAATTGGACTGCATTTTGCAATTAGGAACTATAACTTCCGCCGCGGTTTAAAAACAACGTATGTGCCATTAATTTCCCTGTGCACATACGTGTTTTTTCAAGTGAGCCAGAATTTATAGCTCCAAATTGCAAAATGCAGTCCGATTGACGTTTTTGCCAATCCTGCCGTGCCAAAGAAAAACGCCGTATAAACCTCCAGGCGCTGCCGAATTTCCTTTAGTAAGTCATGAATTTCCGGGAAAATTTGCAAATGTTTTTCTTCCGATTTTTCAGATAATTTTGCTCGCAATTTCACCTACAGCTCCTGAACATTTCAAGGGGAAATATACATTGCTTTCCTCAAAAATAAACATTTTATCCAAGGAAATTTGGCAACTCTCGAATGTCCATATACGGCGTTTTTCCTTAGCACGGCAGAATCTCCCTCCTCCTTTTCTTCCGCCCTTCTCCTTACATTTAGAATAATCAAGATGAAGTGATAATTTCCCTCAATTTCTCTCTAATTTTGTAAGAGGAATATCCGAAATATCGACAAAATCTTACGTAAATGTATGTGAAAGGAATAAAAAGAGGAAGAAGGAAAAAATCTGACGTCTACAGGGTTTATCACCTCTATCACATCAGATTCAAGCAACAGTGTTGCAGTGAATCGCACTTTGAACGCTAATCTTTGAGATGATCGTGAATTAGCATAGTTTAAAGTTCATCAGAAAATCAAGATTTATACATTGAATCGTTCTAATATCGGTTCTCGCAACAGAATCTAGATCCCAACATTTTATTGGCGAACAGTCGAAACGTTAACATTGTGCTGCTCAGATGTCCAAATCTGCTTATAGAAATCAGTAAAAAAGATGACTTTTTAGTTAAGGTTAAGGTTTCAGGAACACGCACACGCAACAGGCACTAACGGAGAGACTTAAACGCAAGGATAGAAAAAAAAAAAGAAAATTAATTTGACAAGATTTTGAAATGAGGAACTGCTATTTTTGACTCATCCATAAAAGCAACTACAGTGCATAGCAGAATTAACTGCTTTTACGCTTTAAAAAAAAAAAAATAATAATAATAATCAGAAATAGTGGTTCCTATTACATAATTTCGTTAAAATTTAACTTCCTTCACTGGAAAAAAGTAGCTTGGATCAAGCATGATAATTCTGCCGCTAAGAATTTTTTTTTTTATCTTGCTTTAGGCTGACTTTGTCTTGATACAAGAAAAATAATGTTCGAGTTAAGCAAAGAAGAGCCTTATATTTATCAGAAAAATTCTTGATTTAAGGAGAAACACTTCTTGGCGGCAAATTTAAGATTCTTCTTTTTCAGTGTTGTTTTAATTAAGGAAGCTGGATGATGAGATTCCGGAATATCTTTCTATGAATATCGTGAACTCTACGGTAGGCGTTATCGACCGAGAATGATGTGAAATTTTAGAATCGGGGTTTTGCTCTCTTTGCTTTAGTAGGTACTTTAAATTACATAGAAACATGAATGCATCAACTTACATGCATGAATACGGAATGGTTTTCTCAATCCTTCATTTTTTTATACGTATATTAATATGCATTTATTTTGTTTTATGTTTCAGGTATTAATATCACAGCATCCTCTCACCGCGTGCATTGCATGATTCTCAAGTAAGTGCAGGAATCGTATTGAACCACACCCTTTGGGACCGTTTTACGGGATAATGGAAATTCGTAGAGTCCTAATTTTTATTTCATTCTCAAAATTGCCAAAAGTTCTTATTTTAAACACCAGCACTCGTCAAAAAACAACACCTAACTCCATACACTGGAAAAAAAAACAACACATTGGATCTAGAGTCCAGACTCTTGAAAACATTGACAAGAAAGAATACTCTTGATTCAATCAGATTTTTGCCTAAATCAAAAGGAAATCCGCTGAAATTAAGAGGCTTGGTTCTTGATTCAAGCAAAAATCCGATTGAATCAAGAGTATTTTTTCTTGTCTATGTTTTTAAGAGTCTGGACTCAAGATCCAATGTGTTTTTTTTCCCAGTGTCGGACAAACGGACTACTTTTTGTAATTTGGAACTATAAATTCTAGCCGGGTTTGAAAACAACGTATGTGCCATTAGTTTCCTTATGCACCTGAGTGTTTTTCCAGAGGAGCCAGAATTTACAGTTCCAAATTGCAAAATGCAGTTCAAATTATACTATGAGCGGGAATTTTGAGTCTGGACTCTAGATCCAATGTGTTTTTTTTTTCCAGTGTACAACACTCTTCTCATTTCATCGGGTCGTGGTTAATTCACTTAGCAAGCTCTGATTAACTCTCATTATCAAACAGATAATTAAATCCGTTCTTGAATGAGTGACTCGATGAAAACGAGTGTATGTACCTCTCATATGAGTAGCGCGCCGTAACGCTCGGTAACGCGCCGCCAAGTCTCGTGTGGAGAGAGAAAGAAAAACAACGAAAATTATGCAATAAAATTATGAAATTTGCCAGTCGGAATGCTGAACATAAAAGTTGTCTGATTGCATTTCGCTGTACTTACACGCGGCGCGTATGAGCTATGCATGGGGTCATGCACCACGCGAGCCACCGCCGCGCCGCTCACCGACGCTGCCAAGTCGTTCAATTTTATCCGTCGGCTCCGAGCTATTTTTAAGGAAAATGTCGATTTATCAGCTCAGTTGGGCAACTTCACCTTTCACTGGTGGGTTTGTAAATCACATGTTTGCGTACACGCACAAACGAATCCAAAATTCACGAGTGAAATGAATCGAGGTTCGCCCGCCGCTCATTAATTTTTCTCCTCTAATTGAGATTTTTGAACAGGCGGAGCGGTTTAATGCAAATTTTGGACAGGGGAAGGAACGGTGAGGTTATCCACTTCATTAGTTTAACAAGTTGACTTTTTTCTCTCTCGTTTTTCCTCATAAATGAGGAATTTCAAGATCGGAAAAATATCATGTAGTAAGAAAGTCTAATATAATAGCACCTACACGAAGCGACGACTCTCTTAGACGAGAAGATTTTAAAAGACATTTTAACACCAAGTTTGAGGGCATTAGATGGTTCCCTGTCATTTTTTGAGTTGGAAGTACGATGGATTATTCGTAAAATGCAGTGGCGTAGCGTGCTTTGCGATATATCGATCGATCTACCATTTAAACCTATGGAAAAATCGATTAACAAGGTGTTCGCAACGAACACCTTAATAATCGATTCTTTACCACAGCTTTATATGGGGAAGTATCGATAATCGATCATTCACGCCACGCCACCGGTACAATGACCAACCTGCATGCGTAAACTATTTAAACATATGGTGTTTCTGAAATAAGCTAGAAATACTAGTTCCTTTCGCAAAACGTAGTCTAATTCTGATAGGATCAAATGTTTCTCTTTGTAATCGGACAGAATATAATAAATAGTGCTTTTACTTAAATCACTTATAGTGTAATATTCTTTTTATCACTCGTTCTCACATTCCAATGCTTAGAATTTGTGTACATATACAACCATCAAACGTGGTTTCTTTTATAAAAAAAAACACGCTCTCAGTCAATCAATGTACAGGCAGCTATATCTAGTTGACTCTCTCTCCTTTTTAAATTTAATTTAAACGCACCTTAATACGAAGTAAAGCTCAGATCAAGTTGCGAGGGTGTACAAGGTTCAAGGCCCTTGGTGCCATTGCGGATAAGTTGGTGCTGACATGAGTCATTCTCCAGATTTGCTGGCAGCTGAAGGTGTTTAATGCGTCGATTTTATCACCCTGCGCCCAAACATGACCCAGAGCCGTACTTGAGGGCCCTATCTACTTCGTGCTTAAACGTAGGCCTTTCGTGATTGAAATCTCTCGGTTTTCGCGTAAATCCAGGCCGAATGGCCTTCAATCTCAGCTTAGAGTTCGCGCCAATAAGCAATCAAAATACCCGTTCATATAACTAGTATCCCCCCTCCTCCTTCAATATTTCTCTAGCTGAGGATAATGCTTTCAAGAAGTCATTTTGATTCATCCAATCAAATGACGTCATCGTGATTCAGTCTATCAAAGAAATTGTTTATTTTTATTTTATTGTATTTGCATCTATTGTATTTTGTATTTCGCATCTATTTAATATTGACTACTGATCATGATTAGCCTAAATGCTTAAAAAAATACTTTTATTACAGAGGGGTTATAAAGATGACTTTCAGCCGAAGCACATCAGTAATCAGTATGTTAACATAAACGTTTTGCAATAAAAGTTAAAGGATGTAGGCTGATCATTATAAATAGTCAGTTTATATTTTTAATTAATTTACTCATTTTGTTAGTAGTGAAATTGTTAAACATTTTTGCTTGGTTTAGCAAGGAGTTCATTTGGAAAGTTAATAGCTACGTTACGTAGATATTTTATCGCGTGTAAATGTGAACGTCTCAAAGTAATCCACGTTAAATACTCATTTGGAAGAAAGTTCACGTAACCTTGAATCGATAGTTCGGTAGCGGGCCACTTATTTGGAGAAATTATTCACTGGCTGAAAAAGCTTGCACTCATCGAAGGTAGACTGCCGTGCTAAGGAAGAACGCCGTATGAACATTCAAGAGTTGCCAAATTTCCCTTGATAGAACATGTATTTTGACAATATTCTTGCATATTTTTCCTTAAAATTTTCAGATATTTTAGCTGAAATCGGGTACAAAATTGTCCGAAAATTTTGGAAAATAATATTTGCAATATTCCCAGTAAATTCGGTTTTCATTGGAGGAAACTAGGCAACGTCTAAAGGCTCATACGGCGTTCTTCCTTAGCACGGCAGTAGATCTCAAGTAACGGATAAACGCTAATCTTAGTTTTTTACCCTCGTGATTTTGCCAAACGTATACGCCTGTACCTTTTTTCCTCCAGATGATGAGGTCGGACCCTTTACATCACCGTTTTGCGACCAAACCATAAAATATACATTTGAAAGTCATTTACAAATAATTATTTTTCTAACTCTCTGATCGCGGGTATTTAAATGAACGTTTTTCTATCAAACGGAACTATTTGCATTATGACGTGAGCCCTGTTATGCGCGTATTCTTATGGGTCTCAGGGCGCATGTCTTAATTCACATAGTGCCGTTTGATAGAAATACGTCCAAATCTCTCCACACGGCAGTGTAAAACATTCCATCTTGCATCGTATATTTTGGATTAAGTCAATAATTTATGCGGCCAGCCAGTAGTAAAAGTAGCATGGATGTGAAACCGAGCTTTGCCTAGGGGTAATATGCAAAAACCGCAGATCTGAATAGAGTTCATACCGCGGTTACGCTTTTCTCCCTTAGCGGGGCAGAATGTGCCGCTGTTCTATGGAAGAACACCGTAAGAACATTTATATGCTGCCGAATTTCCCTTGATAAAATAATAATACTTGAGTACAGTTATAAATATTTTGACTACGTTTTGCAGAGAACTAACATTTCAGGCTTATTTTTGAAACAACGCATGTGCTATTACTGTTTCTATGCAGACGATTGCTTCCTCTCCTCGCTTTCCTTCCTCTTATTCTCCCTCCTTCCTCCTCTTTGGTGCCCCCCTTTTCTCCTCTGCTAATTTTTTCATTTTTCTCCTTTCTTTCTTTCTTAGTTTCCCTTCTTTTTAACCTTTTCTCTTTTTTCTCTTCTTTTTCATGGCCGTATTTTCTTACCTCTTTCACTTCTTGTCTTATTCCTATTTTACCTTAACTCTTCCTCTTTTGCAGCGGTGAAGCTTGGTATAAGTTGAGTTTCTTTAAATTTTTTTTTATATTTTCCGGTCGGAAATGCAATTGTGAAGACTGCGGAACATCCTAAGTTTTATTTTTTATCTTACGGTCATGGTCCCATTTTAAGTTGTTGATTTTGTATTATCATTTCGGGCCGATTATAAGTTGTTTACATTCATCTTTTACTTCTCCTCGTTTTTCTTCTTATTCCTCTTCATCCAATTCTCGTTTTACTTTTTCTCCTGTCCTCTTTTCCTCCGTTTTTTGGTATTTTTCATATCAGGCCTTCCTCTGAATTTTCATCTTCCTTATTGATTTTACCTTTGCAGAGAGGCGCTATTATAATCGAGCCAAAAATAAGATTTCCATATTGCAAAACGTCGACCATTTTTCCTTCAAAATTTTAAAATACACAAGATTAAAATCTATGTTGTAGCTTATTGCACAATTGTTCTAAAACTTTATCGGCACTATGAACACTTTTTTTATACAAATTAAAATGTTTTAAAAAACCAATTTGAATGACTTACTTTAATTTTTCTACTCGACAGTGGCCACATCGGGCGGGCCGCCCCATCTTCAGGCGACTATGGCCATCGTGGTGTAGAAAAATTAAAGTAAGTCATTCAAATCGGTTTTTGGAAAGAAAAATTATAATTTGTATCAAAAAAAGATTAAAATCCTCTTGGAAGGTCGAAGGTAAAAAAACACACGTCCTCCAAAAAATCCGCGGGCTATTAAAAGAGACTTGGCAATGTCCTGACGTTGTTATGACGTTTTTCCTCTACACTGCAACGTTGTTGGCAACAAGTCCGGTGGCAATATCCATTACTTTGAATTAAGATCGATAAAGGAAGAAGGAAGAAAGGCAGGGTGAGAGAGAGCGGGGGTAAGATTTACTAGTATCAGCGGCGGGGACAAAAATCGGGCGTCCTTCCTATAAGCGGTATTTATGGCGGGTATCAGTGAAACGTGCTAAGTGCAGAAATGGGTTCAGCCTGTTCAGCATGTAGAGGCGGTGTAATCTACACGTTCCGATAAAGGAACGACGCACGGTGAAACGTGTCGTCGGACATGATGTAGAAATTTTAAAAGCTCATATCTTCGTCAATTCGGAATTTAGATAATTGGACTGAGTTAAGCAGAAAGGAACCAACCCACATTTTGGAAAAAAATTGAGTTATTAGTGGTTTTGAACTCAACCACTGCTCTACTATCCATCGCCAAAAATTCAAAGTTTTTGTTGGAGCAAATTTTGCATAAATTGAACTTGAAGTTTAACTTTTACATTGAGTCTTATGCAGGAGCTAAACTTTAAGCCTCTTTTTCTCGGTTCGATCTCGATGTGGCTTGGTTCCTTTCTGTTTAACTCCGTCCAATTAACAGTTGTTTCATTAGATTCCTCGTAAAATTTGCTTTCAGAAACGCCCTTAAAATTGCAATGGAGAATTTGCAGGTGTCTGAAATTTTGTGAATTTTATTTTTAAAATGATACTGTTAGGAAAACTGAGTACGAGGATATCCTTGATTTCTTAATTGAACAATTATTGGAGAAAATGTGACAAAATAACCTAATCTGCAAAAATACATGTGTTTAAATTGAAAATGCCGCCAGATGACGTCATAAGGTGTTATTTCATTTTCTCACTGTTAAATCGATTTTTCTCCAATCTCCCATGTTAGAAAAAAATTATGAAAAATACTGCGAGCTCAGCTCACTAAGCACTCTCAGATGAAATAATAAAGTTTTTTGTGCAAATTCTCCATTGTGACGAAATGAACATAAGAATTTGCAGTTTGTAATCATACCTAAAGCCAAAGTACGAAACCACGCACCTCCATTTTTGACGTCGCAGACTTCTTGTCCGACTTTATTTATTCTTCGGAAAACCAATCAACGTAATTTCTTGAAAAAATCCTTGAGTTTTACTCTCTGTCAGAGGAGTATTCTGTGAAAATTTCAAGGTATAAAATCGGCTTGTTTCTCCTCGAAAAAATAAAGTAGGAGCGGACCAGTGTGGCGTGCTTTGGGATATATCGAATGGTCTGCCATTTAAACCTATCGAAAAGTATCGATAGACAGGGTGTTCGCAGCGAACACCTAATTGACAATCGATTATTTACCATTCGTTCAAATGGAGGAATATCGATAATCGATCATTCACGCCACGCCTTCCGGAGCGGACGTTTTGAGACCCTGCAATGGAGACACGTGGTTTCGCACATCGTCTATCGATATCCAACGACTCCAAAATGTCTCGTTCTACTGTGCGAGGTGCGACGCCGTATGAGACCGCAGACGTTGCCAAATTTCTTTTGATAAATTTCGAACTCTCAGGGGTACCTGTGAGTATTTTTCCTCCAATTTTTAAGGGATTTAATTCGCAATTTGATCTAAAGTATCCGAAAATTTGAAGGAAGAACTTTTATGATCTTCTCTCCAAGACAAACATTTTTAAGGTGATTCGTCAAGCTCAAGGACGTGGTCGAACTGGCATGCGATATATCGCATCTTATAGGTCAAAAATCTCGGCAGATTTTGAATTTTCAGCAAAAAAAAGGACGATAGCCCCTGCGCATGAGCCTGAAGAATCATTCTAAACCCAAAAATCCGCAAAATTCAGAGAAATGAAAGCAGGATAGTGTTTGGAAAAAAACCTCGCATTCGATTCAGCTATCGATTTCGGTATCGAATGCGAGGTTCTTTTCCAAACACTATCCTGCTTTCATTTCTCTGAATTTTGCGGATTTTTGGGTTTAGAATGATTCTTCAGGCTCATGCGCAGGGGCAATCGTCCTTTTTTTTGCTGAAAATTCAAAATCTGCCGAGATTTTTGACCTATAAGATGCGATATATCGCATGCCAGTTCGACCACGTCACTTGAGCTTGACGAATCACCTTAAGCCAAATAAACTCGGAAACCTTTGACTGTTCATACAACGTCTATCCTAATCACGGCATTAAAGATACACACAAGGCTCTCGGTCGGCGCTCTTGGTGCCTTAGGTTGCCAAGTTTGCAATTAAATTTGGATATTTTAAACAGGTTTATATGGTGAAAAGTGGTGATTTTGCAAAACTATCTGGCAACAATACCGGTGCCGATGATGATGACGCCACGCTATAAGGACGAACTTGGGCTGAAAGTGAAAGTTTCGCCAGAGCCGGCTTTTGGAACGGGTGCAATGCACTTGTGATCCCCTAAGTGAGGCGTCGCGACGCCCTGCAGACGCGCCGGCACCTCCGTGTCAGCTGCCCCGCCACGACATTTTTCGAAGATTAACCTTCTTGATATAATTGACAGGTTTGACCACTTGCATCTCATTATGATACTTTTCGTGCATTAGAAAGAGCCAGTCTTGGAATCGCCGAAGCTCCTCGGTTTTTTAGAGTTATGGCCCCACGAGATAATTTAAACAAAGGTCACGCTCAGAAATAATTACACGAATACCATTCATTTCGTAGGCAAATATAGCTAAATCAGACATGTTGTCTGATATCTAGACAAATAGTCAAATATTCTTACTAAAATTGAAATTCTGATCTGTTCGCTTATCAGCCTATGCAGCCTATCTCAATATTTGCGGACAAATTAGTACTAACATTTGAACTGAGCTAATGCATCTGATTTGAATCGATTTTGCGTTTAAGCAAAGCGAATTGCGTGCGGAAGAAGCGGAATCTCCTTCATTCCTATACGTATGCAATTTAAGCTACTTTGAAGTCAAAATATTTGTATCATGAGCTTGTCTCTGAGGACTAAAATTCCATGAGTTAAATTTTCGCGTGACCATTTCCACCCGAATGATTTTCTTAAGTTTTCATCCTTTACATCTTCTGTAAAAAAATAAAGATGTTCAAATGAGGATATTCTTTGAGTTTTACTGTTTATTCGCTATTTATTAATGCCAGTGTAAATCATACTTTCAGAAAAATGTAAAACATGAATGAAAGAGGTTCGCATAAACTGTGACCAAAGTATAGATTGGCATATACCAGTAACCTTGACACGTAAGATCTCCGGTTGCTTCAATATAATCGATTCTATTTACTTCTTTAAAGAAAAATTACTCATAATCAGGAATACCGTTGCTTCTGAAAACTTATTCATTATAAAGAATTTTTTTTTTTTTTTTTTTTTTTTTACCATTCAAATTTTGTTACTCGTTGCAGATTTCATTTCTATTACTAGAATGACCACCTACATCACATCAGGACACTGTTCACCGCTCACGTCCTTCGCGCCGCTGCAGTTAATTTGCTATTCCACGCAACGTTCTACCATAGGTGCCGTGCCATGCCATGGTGCATGCGTACTAATCTTTGAATTACTGGACAGTTGATTCTTTCTCTCCTTCTTTCTCTCCTTCCTCTCTTCCTCTGAGGATTATGAGAAGATGAGCATTTCATACTCTTTCGGAACAACTCATACGCGCTTATTACCAATACTCATAATTTGCCATTTACAACCTTTCTTAAGCGACGTCTAAAATCATCGTTCTCATATATTTTGTAACTTCTCAGTGAAAAGAAAATCATAAATTCAATCTCACAAATCAATAGCTCTAACGTTATGCATGGACGTTCCTCCTCTGCAGGATCTCCAGCGCCCCCCCCCCCCCCCGGTCTCATGAAAGTGTATGCAATGATACATTCATCTGTCGAGGTCTGATGATCAAATAAGGTATTTTGCGAAATGCGTCCGTCTCGTTAAAAAGTTCATTCTAGTATCCTAGATTCCAGTGCTGAGATTTTTCCTGATTTTAAAAGTGAAAATTATTAAGATATTTATGGGAAAGTCCTTTTTCGAAAGATCAATTTTTCCATGATATTCTCTTGAATTTTTAGGTCTGAGTGAAGATCTACCTCAGAATTCTTTTACCTGCATAAAGAGTAGATCATTTCAAAGTTCGACAGGACAAGATTTTGTGGAAAGGTTTAAGTTGTAAGAGGAAGTTATTATTATCAATTTTTCCTTCCATGGTGCTGAAAGATTCAGGCGTATTTTTTAAAAAATATGCGGAACTTCATTGGTCTTCAAAGATCAATATTTGCTTAGGTATTTACAAAATGCCTGGTATTTGAATGTAAGCCTACGGCACACAGTGGATCGAGTCAATCAGATAGGTCGGACATGAAATGTGTTACTAAAACTGCAAATTGTGTTGTTAGATTCGTCAAATTTTAAATTTTGACGGGTGCATCCAAGTGACAATGTCTCGAGGAAACCAATGGAACCACTTTCAAAACCGCAACGTTTTGTATGAAAAGAGTTATGAGCCTTCAAAGTTTCCTAATTTTGCCCGACCTCTCCCATTGACTCGATCTACTGTGCGACAGTGCGACTTATCCACTTACCTCCAACTTTTCCAACTCGAGGAATGATCTTCACAGAATTATCAGAAATAATTATTGTTCAAAACAGTTAAGAGAAAACGGCACAACAAGAACTATCTTAAATGTTATTTCGCTTATCGTCATTGTTGCCTTACATTAGGTATACTCCCAGGGTGACGCGAATGGGAGCAATTATTTTACTTAACCTTTCTTCCCATTTCCTACCGTTTTTCTCGTTGCTCATTTGAATAATTGACACATTTCGCCCTCTTTGCCTCACTTATAAGGCAAGCTCATTAAATCACGAGTCTTTTGACCTATCCCTAATAACTGTCGGCTCTGCCAGAGCCAGATGCAGCATTGAGCTACTTTTCCGGGCTACGCCTTGGCTGCCGCCAGGAACCTCGTGACCAGTAGCTCTCCACTACTGATTGTTGTTTCTATCAATTCTGTCTCGTCAAGAGTTCGATGCTTAAGCTGAATCAAAACGTATCAGACAGACTTATTCTCCTGCAATAGAGACCCATTTCATCGATAGTCCAGGCAATAAAGGATTTTACCTTGTAAAATTTAGATGAAATCAGGTCATGATTGATTCCTATGTAATTTTTTACGCTGAATCCGAAGTTTTGGTTTCCCAACACATTTTCCTTGTGCTAACTCCGGAAAATCGGAAAAACCGCGAAAAATCACGTTTTTCCGCGGTTTTTCCCGAGATATCTCTTTTCCAGTGCGATGTATGGAGAAAATAGTTTTTCCAAAAATAAAGCTGTTAAAATTTCCTATACAAGTAATCTGAACGTTTTTTTTCATACGTCTATTAGGGAGAGTGCTGGAGCCGTGGAAAGCTCTAAAAACTCGTAAAATCGCGATTTTCCACGGTTTTTCGCCATTTGTGTGAAATAAATTTGTTCTTTCGCAAAATTTCAGGATAATCTTACCTTAAAAATTAATGCTGCTTACTTTTAAGACGAAACTGATGCCAATTTTTTCTTTTTAGGTCTAGGGGAGCGGTTTTAATACCGTGAAAAGCCCTATTCCATCCTCTGTTGCCTGGGCTACTAGTTCTCTAGATACATCCGATCTTATCTCTCCGTCATTCTCACCTGAGTACCTGTACGGGAGAGTTTTGCCATCTCAATCCTTTTACTACAGAAAAAGTGTGCCGCTCTCTGAATGGTCGGCTATCATGGAGCTCCAAAGTTGGCCCAATGTAAAAAAAGGAGGAAGAAAACACGAAGAAACAAAGAGGGAGGAAAGAAGGAGGAAGAGCGCTCATATTTGGAAATCGTTTATGACTATATTGGCTCAAACTTCAAATTAGGTGCTTTAAAATTTCAAACAATTTCTGAGGTCTGGATCCACCTTTAATACTGCCATGCTAAGGAAGAACGCCGTATGAACATTCAAGAGTTGCCAAATTTCCTTCAATAAAATGTTTATTTTTGAAGAAAGCTGTGGATATTTTTCCTTGAAATTTTCAGGAATTTTAGGTGAAATTGCGAGAAAAATTATCTGCGAAATTGGAGAAAACATATTTACAAATTTTCCCGAAAATTCTTGATTTACTAACGGAAATTTGGCAACGCCTGAAGGTTCATACGGCGTTTTTCCTTAGCACGGCAGAATATGTGATGATGCCAGTATCCAAACTGCTAAACTCGAATGCACCTTCAGCTTCAGTTTTAGCAGCATGGCAGTGCTCCAGTTCGGGGCCACCAACGACTTCCAAAATTTCCAACGAGAAGTCTCCGATTAGGAGTCTATGAAGAATTCCAAACCTGGAAACTGGATTCGGGGACGTTGCAAGCTCGGTTTAAACTGGAGTCGATAGCCGGACGGTGCCGCTGATGGGTGGAATGCCCCTGTGACGTCACTCTTTCCGTTGGATGGGAATCGGGACTCGGGAATCAGGAATCGGGAGACGCGGCATCGAGGTGCGATTGGGAGCCATCGCCGCACAGATGAGCGAATCCTTTATAGGGGTCGGACAAAATTTGGAAACTTTAAACGCTTAAAACTCCGTTCATACAAAGTTTTGAAGTTCTGCGAGTGATTTCATCGGTTTTTTCGTTAAATTACCTTCCTAAAACACCCCATGATATTTAAACTGCGACGAATTATGCCTGGAAATTTGCAGCTTGAGTCTGGAGTTTCATGTCTGATTGACTCGATCCACTGTGCGCCGGGAGTTGGGAGTCGGGTCGGGAGGAGTTGAGGTTGTAAACAAAGAGGCTGCCATGCCCCCCAGGCCCCGTTATTGCGCCATCTGCATCTGATCGGATGAACTTCGTGCAGGTCACCGCTCCGCCGGCTCCTCGTTCACCGCTGAAAAAGCACCAGTTTCCCATCACACCTTCTCGCTTTCCGAGCACGCCGGGAAACTGGGACGAGTTCAACTAGGGTGTCCACAACCTCGGGAAATCCGGTAAATTTGGTGTAATTGAGGGCGATCCGGAAGTACTTAGGAGGTACACAAATTCCACAAAAAAGGTCCGGAATTCGCCTCATGCCGTGCGTTTTTCGCACGATAGTCTGAAAAGTATGCAATCCTTCGTGCCTCGATTCTTATTGTTAGTGCAGAATTCGCCTGTCAGAAAAAGTGCCACTTTCCTAGCAAACCATCCTGTTTTTCGAGTACGCGAGGGAAAGTTGGAAAAGTTTAACCAGGGTGTCCAGTCCACCAGCCCGGAGAATCTGGGAAGTTCGGAGGTAGTGATTTTTTGAGGGCGGTCTGGAACTACTGTCCAGTTGGATCCAGACACTTCTAAAGCGGAGGGCAGAAGAAGTGGAAGCTGCAAGGCTTCCCCTCAGAAAATTTTCGAAAATTTAAAGCACCTCTGCAACAAGCAGTTTGAGTAAATTTTGTCATGAATAATTACCAAATATAAGCGTCCCTGAATCCTTCCTTTCTTTCTTCCTTTTCCCCTCACTTTTTTACAGGCGAACGAGGAGGGGGGAACCTTCGCCCTCTACTCTCCCAGCCCCCCCCCCGCTCCTTGGAACCGCTGATGAACTACGGAAAATAGTACGAAAATTTCGCGCGAAGATCCGGAGTTTTTTGCTCCATGCTACGCGTGTTTTCCTGACAACCTGAAAAGTATGCAATCCTTCGTACATCGATTAACATGAACTATCTCCCTTATCCAAGAGCTCCATTGAGTCTAAGATGGATGATCCAATCAGAAGTGGACCCTACAGTGGCCATACTCTCCCTTTATAGGCACTCTACTGCTAGCGATATAGTAACGAGAATAATGGGGAAAGGGGGGGATGAGGTAGTACTGGGACGTCGGTATTCATTATTTGACCTATAACGGAATTTCGCAGTACTAGCGCAGTAGTGCAGCTTCCTTCGATCGAAGAACAATACGATGATAATTACACGTTGACTCGCCAACATTTTGATTTCCATCTCATCTCATGCCTTGGCGCGTAACATCGTCAGTCGTCGTCACTTGGCACTATCTCGATGTCTCGATCGAAAAGTGAAATGTAACTGCGCGTCCCGCTCTGCGCTCACCACTGCCTGCTTCCCTTATTTAATCGGGGGCCCTATCGCGCAATCCCACGTTGCCAACTAAATCAAAGCGACCACCAATCATATTTTAAGGTCTTTAAGCTCAATGGACCACTAGACAAGGTACGAATTAAAGAAATCTGATACATGTTTTCCAGTGAGAATTTCACGTAGAACACGATTCGCGCAACGAAAATTACTGAAACCAACTCCTAACGAAGATATTGACGTTTTGATTTCACACTGGTTACGAGGAATTTAAACTGCCCGCTCACAAGAAACTCAAAGCTCTACGTGAGTCAAATCGCGCACTACAACGGTTTCAGTAAGCTTCTCCATCGAGGAATGTTCATTTCCCACCATGTGTTTTTCAAACTTTAAGTAATTTGCTATAGCTGAGCCAAAGCGTCAAGATCGAGGTTGCCAGATTTGTATATCGCAGAGACTGTCATGATAACGTTTAGCGCGCGATGTGAATGACGTAGAGCATTGAGTTTTCATGAGCGTATAGTTTGAATTCACGCATCAAGAATCATCAAATATCTTCGGAAGGAGTTGATTTCGGTAATTTTTGTTGTGCGCCTCGTGTTTTACGTAAAATTTTGGTCAAGGAACAAGTATCAGAATGCTGAAATTCATACCTTGTCTAGTGGTCCATTTCATTTTCAGGAAACAAAGTAACGAAAAGTAACAAGATGGTAAACCAGCCCTCGGTTCACACTGTTTGGCGGGGAAGGCAAGGTCGGAAAGTTCGAAAATGTCAAATTTTTGAGCTCTAATGAGTATCAATACAGCCGTGCTAAGAAAGAACGTCGTATGAACCTTCAAGCGTTGCCAAATTTCCTTTGATAAAACACACATATTCTGGAAAACTTATGAGTATTTTCGCTCCAATTTTTCCGACAATTTTGCTCGCAATTTCACCTAAAGTTCCTGAAAATTTGAAGGAAAAATATTCATAACTTTCTTCAAAAATGAACATTTTATTGAGGGAAATTTGGCGACTCTCGAATGTTCATACGGCGTTCTTCCTCAGTACGGCAGAATACAAGAATGAAGGTGGATGCGTCTATGACGTTTTGAGTCCACGCACAGAGAGCACACGCTTTAGTTTTACCACCTCACCTTATCACATACAGCTGGGGGCCACATTTATACCGTTTTTTTTTTTTTTTTTGTGGTGAAGGAAAGTACTGAATATACTTAAAACATCAAACAAGAGATTTTCTAGATTCCTATAATTTTTGTGGGTCTTTTCCTGGGAATACTTCTTCAGTTTTAGGGTGTCCCTCAAACCTCCCCGTATGGGGTTCTCAAATCAATCTCGCAACACATTAAACAAAATCATGGACACATGGATGCCTTGTATGCCCCTGGATCTCGGACACATTTGCAGATTCGTTTATAGCACTAAACTCTCTCAATTTTTATTTGGAATTTTGCTTCATTTTTGCCTTTCCTTTCATTTCCTCCGACATCACACCTTCATTAGTTCTCCTTTTCCTCTCTTTTGCATACGAAGAAATGAAGATGCTTTCTCCGAAGACTAGCATCCTTACTTCACTACTGTTCATGTTCGCCAATGTAGAGAGGCAAACTGTGGGCTCGCAGTGGCATGAAATGGATTGTGTTACCTCTATGTAGATGGAAGGATTCGATGACCCAGTCGTAGGAACTTCCAACGTCTGTGTGCTATATTTTAAGCGCTAGAGTGTAGAACATCGGATGAAAATATTAAAATTCGTTTTTCTCGATCAAGCGTTAACCTAACAACAGATTTTGCCCACTCATTTCGCGTACTTATTTCGCCTTCAATTTCGCCACATAGGCAAGAAACACACCGAGGAGCGCGAATAGTTATCTACCTGACAAAAAAATGATATCGCTCCATAAGTTTCGAGTGAACCGATAAAAAATGTTGTTGTTTTGAGTAGAAACGTCTCGGTTTCTTATTAATGTGTAGTTCAGCCTTGTTTCCCGTTTCCCCCTTGTTTTTCTACTCACACCCATACTTGGGGATCTATCTCTGCGAATCATACATTTTACGTCTTATAAAGTGAATTAGCAAAACAATCTGAGGAAACGCCTTCCTGTTTCTCAAATTTCACGAGGGGTCTGAAGCCGGCATGGAGAGTGAAACACGAACCCTGAAAACCTGCGGGACCGTGACGAGGTGACTCACAAGAGGACGCATTTCTGCCAAATGGAACTATGTGCATTATGACGTGAGCCCTGTTATAAATATAATCTAATGAGTCTCAGGGCTCATGTCTTAATGCGCATAGTTCCGTTTGGCAGAAATACGTCCAAGACGGTGGGCGGAAAGAAGAGCGTAGCTCCGTCCTTGGAGTCCCGGAGAAGATGTCACTTTTATTATCTAACTAAACAAACCTTCCAAACCCGAGAAATAATATAGCCGGAGCACGCCATCAAAAGACCAACGAAATCCTCAAAAAAGACCGTGGTAATAATAATGTCAACGAAGGACGTAAATCCGTCTTTTTATGAGTTTTTTCTGTAATCATGGCTCTCAAAATAAATTACGCAATTTGGCACCCGGAAAAAGGAATCGGAAATTTGAACACCGGGCGAGCTTAGTTCCGGGCGCAAAATATGATGGAACAAATTGGTCCGTGAAGATTAAGAGGCGGTTCGCGGGCGCGAAATTTTTTCGCGCTTACGCTGAGTTATGCGCGGTGAAGCTGAAGGGAACTGCGTGGTTGACCGAGGAGCAAATCAACGGGTAATTAGACTGTTGCATAAAACTTCGGAGGCACTTTTTTCTATGTTCCTTGGATAGGCGGTAATTGTAATGAGTTGATCCCATCTACTCTAACAGGTGTGAGTTGATGATATTGTATGATTGCCATTCGTTTTGCATTGACACTAATCATTCAGATGTGATGTTAGCATTTTCTGAAAGTGTTCGGACATGTCGTCAGCTTCAGTTTCGTACTTTATCATGCATCAAATAACTAGGCTTGAATTTTAGATGCGCTTTGACACTCTTGAATGAAAATCTGTCGAAAGGTGACTGGGATAAACTTGAAGTTCACTGCTGCTCCGGTAGATTTACTCCAGTAATCACCCAGTAGATATAATCCATAAATCCAATAATCCAATTACTCTAATTGATGGAACCCATAAATCTAATAATCCAATTACTTCAGTAGATGTAATTGCAAGCATGCACTTAAATGAACAGGTATTTTAAGCGGAGCTTTCAAAATATACATTTCATTCGCATGATATTTCAACGAGTGAAATAGCTCGCTTATCGCTCATCAAGTAGGATTATTCGTCACATTCTCCAAAGAAACAAACTCTGTTCAAATCGATTAAATTCAGAAAGAAAATTTAGTTTTTATTATTTCAAATCTGTAGAGCTTACGATACCTTATCCATGTGCCCCCTCCCGAAAAAAGTAGCGCACCAGTTTTTCAAAATCTATAGTAATTGGTTATAACTTGAATACCTTCGGAAAAACGGGAGCTCTTTTTTAAACGCCTAAAACTCGTTCAAGGAAATTATTCAGTGAAAGCTCCATTCGATCGCCTCTTTATGCCCGGTGCATTATCCCTGTTTTCTCCTTCGAGCGATCGTAACATCTGAGCGTGATACCACTATTCGACCACGTAGGAGCTAACGTTGCCTACCCTGAAAGCTGAAGGCAATTTGACAGTGATTTAAAGTCATCGCAAAGAAAAAATTTACTCATCATGCAATGTTCTCTCAGGGTAGGCAATGCCCTGAAAACTGAAGGCTATTTGAAAGTGAAATAATTCAGTGAAAGCTCCATTTGATCGCCTCTCCGCACGCCACGCTCGGTGAATTGGATTGCATTTTGCAAAAAGGAACCACTAGCATTGCAATGATGCTAGGATTGTGCAACTTCATCCTTTGCAATAAAATTGCGGAAATCGTGAAAAACTATGAAATTTAGATGGTAATTTTTGTCTTAAATTCACAGTTTTTAGCGAGTGTAATAGAAACTATTAATGTATAATCGGGTTTATCCTCCAAGACAAAAGAAGTTGCACAATCTTAGCAACATTGCAATGCTGGTGGTTCCTTTTTGCAAAATGCAATCCAATTATTCCTGTTTTCTCCTTCGAGCGATCCTAACATCTGAGCGTGATACCACTATTCGACCACGTAGGAGCTGGGGTTGCCTACCCTGAAAACTGACGGCAATTTGACAGTGAAGTTACCGCAAAGAAAAAATTTACTCAGCGTGCAATGTTCTCTCAGGGTAGGCAATACCCTGAAAACTGAAGGCTATTTGTCGGTGAAATAATTCAGTGAAAGCTCCATTTAATCGCCTCTCTGCACACCACGCTCGGTGAATTATTCCTGTATTCTCCCTCGAGCGATCGTAACATCTGAGCGTGATACCACTATTCGACCACGTAGGAGCTGGGGTTACGTACCCTGAAAACTGAAGGCAATTTGACAGTGATTTGAAGTCACCGCAAAGAAAAAATTTACTCATCGTGCAATGTTCTCTCCTGTAAATGGAGATTGACCGAACTTGATTTTAATTAGACCGTCTTCGTCTGTAACTATAGCAATATAGTCATCACAGATCACGTCTGGAACATCCTCCAGGTGCATCTCGTTGCACGTTGCCATGTGCACGACAACAATCAGACCCAGACGGCGGATTGGGCAATGCAATGGGTATCAGACCTTTGAAAAGTGCAAGAAGTGCATTATGCACCAACATTACATGTGTCGGGAGTGCAAACGGCTATAAGCCGCGGTGCCCACGCCTCGGTGATCCGTACGCGGCGTTGCCAAGCTGCACGAAAATCCTAATTTCTCATGTGTAAAGTATAGTCGTTCCCCGTTCGAGACGGCAACAGCTCCGCGGTGGTTCGGGGCTCGCAACGACCGCAAAACGGGATTTCTGCCGTGCGAAAGAAGAACGCCGTATGAGCACCCAGACGTTGCCAAATTTCCTCGTGTAAAATACTTATTTTCTAGGAAACAATCGAATATTCGGCCTCCACTTTTTCAGAGGATTTACTTTGCAATTCGACCTGAAGTATCTGAAAATCTCAAGGAAAACCCGGTCTCATCTTCGTTGAACATAAGTATTTTCTCGGGCGAAATTTGGCAATGTCTGAATATCCACATGCCGTTTTTTTCCGAGCGCTGCAGATTTGTGCGGTGCACCTCTGTCTACACTGTCGTCGTTTATGCACATTCCTGGCCCCGCATTGAAGTTCACCGGGGAGCTTTCGTTGTAGCCCGAGCTCCGCGTTCGATTGTGGTTGTGGGTGGACCCCGACCCCGAGACTTGATTCACCACCTTTTTCGCGAGTGACCCCAGCCGCCTCGGCTACAAAGTTGCATCCGATGCACTTTGCCAATTTGCGCGGACTGACGTACAGGAACAGCCTACGCCGGATTTTGGCCCCATGATAAAGAAGTTCTGTTTATGTCAGTGCCCTAAAGCCAAAACTCCAGGTTCATGCTTTAGTGAAGTGATATCTTCAGGGTTGCCTGAATCAAGGAATACCGGGGGATCTCAGGGAAAGTGACGAAACTGTCAGGGAAAATTGGACAGAGTTAAACAGAAAGGAACCAAGCCACGTCGGGATCGAACCGAGAAAAAGAGGTTTAAAGTTTGGCTCCTGCATAAGACTCAATGTAAAAGATAAACTTCAAGTTCAATTTCTGCAAAAGTTGCTCCAACAAAAACTTTGAGTTTTTGGCGATAGATAGTAGAGCAGTGGTTGAGTTTGAAACCACTCATAACTCAATTTTTTCCAAAATGTGGGTTGGTTCCTTTCTGCTTAACTCAGTCCAATTGTTATGTAATCTTTGTACGCTTTTTAGAATTGGTTTGACGTTTCGAATAGCAAATTTGGCCCGAAACCTGTTTCTAAATATGTATTTTTAACCATCTGGCATTTCATCAATTGTCAGGGAATTGCACCGAAATGTGGCGAAAATGTCAGGAAATGTCGGTTTTGATTTACCAGGTACTCTGATCGTGTGAAATGGACAAATACATAGCTGTGACTAGAAGATGACGCTTTCTCTTGAGGGCAAAATTGGCATTAAATTATCTGAAATTGAAGTTTCAACCGCTCAAGGCTCAAAAATGATTTTCAATAGTTCAGATCGATAACTTTACACTTCTCGCTACTCCGCCGCACAGTGGTTTTCCGTTTTAATCTGTGCACGCGTGATTGGGGCCTTAAGGAAGGTTATAGGTTCCAGGAAATCCTTAACATGGCATCAAGAAAAGGAAAAGTCAGGAGCTTGGAGGACAGGGTGCATAAGTGCAGTTTTTGCTATTTCGAGAAATACGTGTTTGAAGCTTTAAAATACGTGGATCCGTATGGTGGAAAGAATCTTCAAACTGACTTTTTGACGCTTAATACTTGGAATTAGGGAGTCAATTAATTACAGCGTATGCATTAAGACTATTTTTACTGGAGATCATTCATATCTCGCAACTTTTGCAAAAACTGCACATATGCGCATTGTCCTCCAAGCCCCTCAATTTTGATAAAAATTGTTCGGACGTCCAAGTAGCCCAAATTACATAGCTATCCAAATGAAGGCGGGCGCATATCAATCCTTGGATGCCCCAAAGTATTATTGTTTAACATGTCGCGTTTCAACTTTGGGCTTCTCAATTAGACGAAGGGATAAATACGAAGGAAACACGCGGTGCTTTCTAATTAATGACGTAACCGAAGTCATTCAACTACAATTCCTCAGCCACTCAATTAGCAATGATGTATGGGGTTGAGCCCGAGGTGTAACGTGTGATGACACATTCATAAACGAGTCCGACCGAAGAAACAATGGGACGAAGGACTTGGAGAAAAATGAGCGAGAGTAATCGTTATGACTTAATGAATGAGGATGAGTAAATGACAAAACCAATTAATTTTAAGCGCACTCTTTAGCTTTTGTTAGACCCTGTCCACAACAATAGGGTCTGCCCGAGCCCAAACCATGAAACGACATAACAACAGGGAGGGAACACCTCAAAATTTACCAATGTGATAATACACGAGGCAAGTCGCATGGAGGAAATCTGAAGTTCAAACCTTTACGACCATATAAGTTGATCGAAAATGTGAGAAATATCGAAGAATGCATCCCGCATGGAATAAAAATCAGAAAAAAACTTTTTAGACATGCTTCTGGACAAAGGATTTGCCGTGTAAAATAATCGTATTGTGCCGTTAAAATCTCATTGATGTATGTCAAAACAATAATATATTTTCTTCGGAAAATACAAAAATTAGTGCGATCAAAATACGTTGGACCAATGAAATATTTCGTCAACGGCATCATCCATTTCATTAGGTGTATCAATTGGTTTCCGTTGGTCTCATTGCGTTTGGCGTAGTTGGTGCAAGAATTATAATCATCACTAATTTTGAAGAATAGCATAAATGAAATCGTGGTATTTTGATGAAAAATACCAAATTTCTCAATTTTCTAAGTAGGCTATGTCACCCTTGAAAATGAGCGGAAAATTTTAGGTCCCTACAGTTTTTTTTTTTTTTTTTTTTTTTTTTTTTTTTCTGCAATTCTATTAGTTATATTTAACCATCAAGGTTCGTGTGGCGAGCATGTGACCCACTCATGCAACCTGTTATTAATTAGAATGAAAAAAAAAATCGGTTTTCCTAGCACATATAGAAAAACACATTGGATCTAGAGTCCAGACTCTTAAAAACATCGACAAGAAAAAATACTCTTGATTCAATCCGATTTAAGCTTAAATCAAGAACCAAGCCTCTTAATTTGAGCGGATTTCCTTTCGATTTAAGCTTAAATCTGATTGAATCAAGATTCCTTTTTCTTGTCAATGTTTTCAAGAGTCTGGACTCTAGATCCAATGTGTTTTTTTTTTTCCAGTGCATCATTTCCCCAGCCAGAAAACACGACCACATCATTAAGTCCGCTTACTTTTACTTACGGAGAGATTTTTGGGTACAAATTCAATAGTCCGCGTGGTCACTCCACTTCCACCGACCGCGAAGAGAAGCCTCGATTGTTGTCTTAACCCTTTCACAAGAACAGTCGACGTCGACCACGAGACTCCTTCCGGCGAGACGGATCAAGCCCAGCGGATCATGAAACCCAAAAATCGAATTACCATGACAAAACTGTGATCCACTGGGAGCGTTCCTTTGTTTCTGGGTGAAAAATCGCCGGAGCACCATTCACCGCCCGACCGCGGTTCGTAGGTCAACCTGTTGGATGGTGGAAGTGAATTTCACGTTGCACTTTCTTGTGGCTAGTGCCCTTTCCAGCCGAGGCCGGGTAGGATGACCAACCCGACATGAGCATCGCAAGGCGAGACCGAGAGTCGAGGTAATCGGAGCCCTTCACACTTTCCGATTCAGGACTAGGAATCGGATTCTGGCTGATGAGCGATGATTGGTGTCGCTATGGACCCTGGTCCTACCCCCTCCCTTTAACTAACACTCTTACTCGCAACACTGTGTCTTGTCAGGGATCGGGCGTCCCGTGGTTGGAGCTTTTCAACTTCGGGTTACCTGGAAAAAAAACACACACTGGATCTGGAGTTCAGACTCTTGAAAACATTGACAAGAAAAAATACTCTTGATTCAATCAGATTTAAGCTTAAATCAAAAGGAAATCCGCTTAAATCAAAAGGAAATCCGCTTTAATTAATAGGCTTGGTTCTTGATTTAAGCAAAAATCCGATTGAATCAAGAGTATTTTTTCTTGTCGATGTTTTTAAGAGTCTGGACTCTAGATCCAATGTGTTTTTTTTCCACTGTAGGAAACTTGAGTTCATGGGGAAAAAAGGTTCGGACATATACTGTCGTGCTAAGGAAGAACGCCGTATGAACATTCGAGAGTTGCCAAATTTCCCGTGTTAAAACATGTATTTTTGACGACATTCATGGATTTTTCTCATTGAAATTTTCAAACAGTTTTTATTACTTCGCATAAAAAATTGTCTGAAAATTTTGGAAACAAATATTCACAATTTTCCTATGAAATTCGGTTTTTTATCGAAGGAAACTTGGCAACGTCTCAAGGCTCATACGGCGTTCTTCCTTAGCACGGCAGTACACTACCGTAACCTACAATTGGTGTTAAAAAGTTCCATAAAAATGTAGGCCTCCATAAAAAAAAGCCTCGGTACGGGCCATAGTGGTTCGAGTTAATCATACAGATCGGTCAAGAAATGTTTAACTAAAACTGCACATTTTAATGTTTAATTCGTCACATTTTAAATTGGGAGGGGTGTTTTTGAAAGAAAACCTCACGAGAAAACCAATGAAACCACTTTTGAAACCTCAAAATTGTGTATGAACGAACTTATAAGCTTTTGAAGTTTCCAAATTCTGTCCGATCTCTCCCACTGACTCGATCCACTGTGCGGTGCGGTGTTCCTTGATGTCGTCCAAAGCACAGCACCTTAACTTAGTTCCAGATTTGCTAATTTTTTTCTGACAAAATGTTTTGTTGCGGAAAACCAACGAGCGCAGCTCACCTCCATAATTCCAAAACGCACAATGGGCCACAATAGAAAAGATCTGATTCAGAGATAAATTTCACTTGTATTCTCCCCAAAATTTTACCTAGAAGCCGATTTGTACAATGGGAACTTTGGAAATGAACTTCTAAACGGGACATTAACAAATATGTTTAACACAGATCAAATCGCAATACGCAATCCCTAGTCTCATGTCCGGAAGCTCGTTCGAGAGGCGTTGGTAAAATATGCTCACTTTCTTAACCGTGTGTTTAAGTCTCCAAAGTGTTGGGGCTCCTCAATAGCAGCCAAGTGTCCCTAAAATGTATTGTCAGATCAAGGTGAGACGTTGATTTTGAAACTGAAGTCTACCGTTTTATCAATCGTTCCTAGAGGATAAATCGAAGTTTTTCTCCTCGTGGCACCACTTAGAACTCCGACTAACAAATGAGGTATATAATGATGATCAGGTGGTCTTGTAATAGAGCATCGTGTTTTAAGACATGTGTTTGAGTCCACAAAAATTTATTGGATTATTAATTATTGGAAAAATTACGACAAAATACCCTAATCTGCTAAAATACATGTGTTAGATGGAAAATGCCCCCAGATGACGTCATAAGGCGGCACATCTTCTCACTTGCAAATCAATTTTCCTACAATTTCCCATGTCAAAAAATTATGAAAACTCCTGCGACCTCAGCAGGCACACTCAGATGAAGCAATTCAAATTTTTGTGTACAAATTCTCCATTGAAATGTAGTCATTTTTTTAAATTCATGTTCCTGGTTTTGTCGTTTTCCTTAAAAGAAAAATTGGCAACAACGGGTTGATGATGATGACGCCGCCTATGAAGGTCAGCGATCAGTGGTCGCGGTCGGCCGTCTCCCTCGGCTCCTCTTCTCCTCCTCTTCTTCGTTTTGGCGGATTTCCTTTGTCCCTCGCCCCTTTGTCCGTCTCACTCGAAGCCATCACCATCAGCTTTCCCGATGAAAATATCGGAATCGTAAATTAGCCCGGTTTTATCGCCGTTTTAAATATTCAGAGCGGAGTGGATTCCGATTGTGTACCTGGTCAATGAGGTGAAAACCCTTTCGGCCTCCGCGGCGGCGCGTCATTCGCATCGCCCATAAAATAATAACTCGATATCATAAAGGAAAAAAAACGAGGAAGATCACTCGCGCGGGAAGTATCAAATGGACCGCGTTAAGCAGAAATGAACCAAGTCACATCGTCACCTTCCAGGCAAAGTATCACAAGCGCCATGCGACGTTTAAAAACTTCCGCCGCCATTTTATTTTTTTACTGAGAAATTGTTGGTTGAATCTGTTTGGAAATTTCACTAAATTTTATCGGCAGCACAAAGAAAAATCAGTGAAATTTTCGGACAGCTTCGTTGAACAATTTCTCTGTAAAAAAATAAAATGGCGGCGGAAATTTTTAAACGTCGCATGGCGCTTGTGATACTTTGCCTGGAAGGTGACGACATTAGCCCTTACCAAATTTATCGATAATTTATTTTTAACGGGAGAACGGTCGTGTGAATAGAGAATTTGCAGGTGTTGATGAATTTCGTGTTTAACTGGATACTACTGAGTAAACTGAACACGAAGATGTCCTTGGTTCTTGAATTGAACAATAATTATCGGAGAAGGTACGAAAAAATGATCTAATCTGCTAAAATACATGTATTTAAATCGGAAATGCTGCCAGATGACATCACTAGGCGGTGCATTTTCTCGTTTTTACATCTATTTTTATAATATTTCCCATATCAGAAAAAAATCATAAAAAATACTGCGAAATCAGCCCTTAAAGCACTTTCAGATGAAGCAATTTTGCATGCAAATTCTCCATTATTTTGAAACTACCGGACAATCTGCTTCTTGTCACAGAGAAAATTCTCTGAAATTTTCAAGAGATTCTTCACTATCTTTAGTAGCAACGAAAGTTGAAAAATCTTTTTGAAAATTCTGCAATTTTAATAAGACAATTCTAAAAAAAACTGTCGGATAAAATTTTTACATCAGGAATCCTTTTGGGGCATTTTTTTGAAGTAAAAGTTACAACAGCTAAACAGTTAGTCAAATTTAAGTAAAAGAGTTTTAAAACGAACGCTTAAAAGATCAACTGAGGGTATCAACACTAAGAATATTCGGGGGAAAAAATGATGAACAACTCATACAAAGTATTAATTTTCCTAAGACTTCTAAAGTAAATGTCTCTAAGAGTTAAATTTTACGTTAAAAAAAATAGCAAAAAAGTGTTTCCCAAAATGAAATTTTAACAGTCTTTTTCAGAAGTTTTTAAAAAATGCTTTTGAAAGGTCATACTACTAGTGATGCCGTTTTCCCATGAAGAAGAAAAAAATCTGCTATTGAAATTTGGCAATGTCTAATGTGACTTGATTCATTTCTGCTCAATACGGCCCAAATGTGACTCCCACCGAGACAGCTTTGTTCAATGTTCAACCGTCCATTTTCGTGCCGCAAGTCAGATGAAGAAGATCCCCTCTTATTAAGTATGAGTCACCACCCGTATTACACCCCACCCGACTTTCCGTAATTGGTATGCACGGTTATTCCGTGAGACCGTTAATAATTAAAATCTAAACATTCTTCTCCAGCCTCCTTGCATCGGAGAGATTTATTACAAAATAAAAGGGGTCCTAGGTCTCCTTTTTCCATGACTTGGAGGGTATCGGAATTCAAGCCGCACATAACTGTGGTTCTCCATCCTGATAGTCGAGACGATGAAATTGGTCCGGTCGATCGCGCGACACGCAAGGAACGGGTAGAAAACTTTCCATAGCAATATTTTTATAGACAGTTAGTGGCGTGGCGTATACTTCGCGATATATCGATGGATCTGCCATTTAAACCTATGGAATAAGATCGATAAACAGGGTGTTTGCAACGAACACCCTAATAATTGAATCTTCACCATAGCTTCAAAAAGAGAAATATCGATAATCGATTATCCACGCCTCGCCACTGCAGAGAGTACTGACTGTATCGGTCTCTTTATAAAAATAACACGAAAATTTATGTAAGGATTGAGCGGGTCAAAAAAATACCAGTAAAAATGAGTGTAGCCAAAAAGTGATAAGTTTCCGAGGGACCAAAGAATATGGGATGACGGCTCAAAGGTGGTGAAGAAACATGTGCTAGACCTAAAAGGTTGGAGGTGATTGTACCGAGAGAAAGAATGAAAGGATCGAAAGAAAAGAGAAAATGGAATAATATATGAGGTTTTCAAGTGAGAGACTATTTTTTATTGATCAGAAGGATCCTGTCCTAGGTGATTTTATTTTTACCGGGCTCAAAGTGAGCCGGCTACTACCATGGGTAGGAGACCTGAAGGGCCACCAGGCACGTAATGCGCCGGCTTCTGCTTTGCGCAGGAAAGTCAGAAGGACTTGAATTTTGAATACTACTCTGTGCTATTGCACTTACTTTTACTCCGGATTCATATGAATCGGCTTCTCCGGTAGGAGGATTTGATACAAACGTGAATTTAGTTAGAGGTGTCTTGAAATTTCCCTGGGTGAATTTAGATAGGACTGCCAAAAGTGGAATATTAAAGTTGATTTTGTGATGACCCTGAGAGATTAGCCGCTCCGATCGCTATAGATGGGTTGATTCAGCTTGCTCGCCAAATTCGCTCCTTGACCTTGCTCGAGGAACTTGATTCTTGTCTTGGGTTCGGGTTTCCTTTCTGGCTGCTGCTTGAACTTGGTTGAGTCTTCGTTTCCTAGGTCTTGATTAGCTTGCTTCGCTGCTTGGCTGGATCTGGAGACTGGGTGTTGATCGGACGGCGCATCACTTAGAAGTGAATTCATGGAGCGCAGCGTCCCAGTATTTATACCGGTCGCGTGAGAGAGCGTTGCCGCGAGCTTGGCTGTGATTGGTCGATGCGAGCGCTGTGTGAGAAATTGGCGGGAGTACCGCTATGCGAGTTTGAACTTCGCGGGAGCACCGCTAGGCGAGATTGAACTTGGCGGGCGCTGTGGAGACTAAGTTTTGGACGTTTTGAATTTCGCGCCCGCGCGCGGCTCGTGATTGGTGCGCTGCCTCGCGTTCATTCTGAGGCTGGGGCCAATGGAATTCAGCGGAGCTTTTAGCTCCCGGATTCATCACTGTGATTGGATTTCTAATGATTATTATTTTATAGGTGAAACCGAACAATTTAAATTTTTTAACACGCCGCAATTTATTGACCTACGCGTCAGAAGTGGATCCGGCAATTTGGCAACATCGGATTTCCTCCATTTAAACGTATGCTACGTAATCGATTCTTGTCGGAGTACCTGGCCCCTCCAAGAATCGATATATTTCCAGAGGTTTAAATGGGTTGCTAATGGCACCGGGTTATGTCTTTTCGATGCTCCATTTGCATGCAACTTCATCAGAGGGTTATTTTTGCGAGTATACCGACCGCTGACATGAACTTTTTTCACCAAGCTCTAATGTTATACCCTTAAATGATGGAATCATAAGCGGTTCTATCTTAAAGTCTTATCGAATTCGCGCATCTGCGGGCTGATTATTGAAATTGATAGATAAAGCAATAGACAAAGAAGACAAAAAGGATATGGAGAGATCCTATAGGTGGAAGCGGGTGGTTGCATTGGACGAAGGACGTGGGTAATAGACCAACCAACGGCGACCCACGAGAGACCCTGTAGTCAATCCATGATTTACCCCCTTGATCTATAAGAACCAACCTTTCAACCAACAGGATCGCTCCATACCCCCTATGTCTTCTTTGTCTATAGCTTTGTCCATCAATTTCAATAATCAGCCCGCTGGATGGCTGCCATTTATCATAAAAAGCGGATCACGTTGATATTTGAAATTGTTCAATTTTCACGGGTCTAAAGCGGTCCGCTGGCGATTACTATTAGTATTAGTGAGCAGAAGGCAGGTAGACAGGTGCAAGTCCTTACGGCGAACAAACTTTTTCTACTGATTAAAACTCCAGCGTTACATACAAATTCGTCACTGCGCGTTTATCGGGTTTTGAGATGATTAGTCAAAATTAATCCACGAATTGCATGCATGTACCTAAGTAATGAGTTCTCATGTTTAATTTACTTTTGATGCCTTTCTTTCTCTTTTTTACCTCTCCTGTCCTCTGAATTCACGTGGAAGAGTAGATATTCGAGGCTCGTAATTATTAGACGGATGCATTCACAGTTTTTATTAGCTTCTCGCTTTCTCACACGTTTCTGTCTCAATCCTCCATTTTTTTACCCTTCGTCCACTGTCTCTCGCTTTCTCATCAAACTTGCCTCGGTCTCTCGTCGGATTCATTCGGATGATCTCTTACCCCATATGGGAATAATCCAAAACTTGATCGTTCACCAAAATATTTCGCCAGAAAGTTTTGCGGTGGTGTAAACGTTGGTAGATTTGACAAAAAACTTAAAAGTCTGTTTCCACCATCAAAATGAGACAATAAATATGGGCAATCGACGCAACCGTATGGAGTGTTGCCTATCCAAAAGAGACACCTCTATTTCTTTATCAGCATGTCGAACAATCAACAATCAACATGGAATTGCAAAAATGCGTATCTTGTTTGTGACGTTTCGAAATCTCCGCTACTAATTCATTTTTTAAAAAGAGACCGAACCAAAATCGTTTTCACAGAATATTCACACATAGCGAGCAGAGTACTCATTACCCCGTTTTTGATGCTCTGTTCACGATTTATGTGGGAAAAAAGGCGCCTCTAAATTTTGATGGGCAACATTCAACACTGGCAGCGATGTCCCGTTTGATCGTGGAATCAGAGCTTTGAATGGGTGTATCGGTTCTTTTGAATAGAAATTTACGTGCATATTTCCTCAAAATTTTCAGATATTTCAGAATTAATTGCGAACGAAATAGTCTGAAAAATTGGAAGAAAAATCTTTACGATTTCCCCAATAAATTCGTATTTTGTCAGAGGAAATTTGGCAACGCTTGTAGGTTTTTGGTTCATACGGCGTTTTTCCCTATCACGGCAGTGTAGCTGGTACATCTCAGAGACTCAAACGCCCGAGTAAGAAAATAAGCGAGTTACTGTACGCAACTTACAGCCTATCCCATGATTGTAATGCATTATTTAGAACAGCCACTGTGTTCCTCCTTTTTGTTCATATTTGTCGTAAAAGTCATGGTTCTCATCAAATTCAATTTAAGATGTTTAGTAGAATCGAAGGATATTGTGCAGGTTAAAAGAAATCGTTCGTGATGTTAGACCTGAATTAATGTTACTCATGTTTATTTGTTACAGGTGAGAAAATGTTTGCGGGCTTCATTTCAATATCTTGCAAAATCAATCTTGGATCTCGGTGAGTTGTATGCTGTGTTTTGCGTATGAGTGTATGTATTCCATGAAAAACCATACAAACTTAGTTAGGAGATTTCGCGGCATTGAAATTTAGACCGCCTTTAGCGGAGAGTAACCAAACCACATCAGCTATTGCCTTTGATCGGGTAATTTAATTTTCCACATGAACTCGGTCGTGCGGATTTTTGGGCAAACTTCAGTAAATTCTCTGCATAGTGCGAAGCAAATTCCTTAAACTTTTCTGAGGATAATCCGCAAAAATGCTCTCTCGTAAAAAATTAAATTGCCAATTGCCCAATTAAAATTGGCAGTAACCTGATGTGCTTCACTGGAAAAAAAACACATTGGATCTAGAGTCCTGACTCTTAGAAACATCGACAAGAAAAAATACTCTTGATTCAATCAGATTCAAGCTTAAATCAAGAACCAAGCCTCTTAATTTGAGCGGATTTCCTTTTGATTTAAGCTTAAATCTGATTGAATCAAGAGTCCTTTTTCTTGTCAATGTTTTCAAGAGTCTGGATTCTAGATCCAATGTGTTTTTTTTCCAGTGTTAGGTTCCTGTTTGCTCAACACGGTTCGCTCAGCCACGGATGTGTCAAAATCGCGGAGTACCCGCAGGTTTGAGCGTTGCCTACGAGAATGGAGAGGCCGTAACTACGATTCTGTGACGTCACACTAGTAGATGAATCTCGGCCGCGGTTTAACACGCGTTCTTATGGGAGAACGCTTGCCGCGCGATGATTTCTCGCCGATATCTCTTTCAGGGTTGATCTGATGCAAAATTTCATAAGAACCGTTTAGAAAGAGGATGAAATTTCACTTTAGAAAACTAACTAGTTCATTTGTGACATTGTCTAAATATCGAGGAAATGAATGCGTAATACCGAAAATCGTTACTCCACTCAGATTCAAACGGGCCGCTCGCACAACTTCGGCCGATCGAGAGCGACTCTGATTGGTCCACGCAGCGACTGCCTCACTCATCGATGCACTGATGACCCGGAGATGCTTGTTGTTTTCGGTAAATATCTACTAGCTTGACGTCACAGAAGTGACTAGTTACGGCCTGAGTTTTGACTGCGGGACGTACTCGTAAAGGCTAGAGCCCCTTTATACTGAGAGTCAAGACAACACCCCTCATGGAGTCACAAACGGGAATAAAGATTACACAAATTGAACGTTTTTCGTAATCTTTGATCGGCTCTTTCTTAAATTCCTTTCTCCGTTCCTTCTCTCATTCCGTTTGTTCCTTGCCGAACCCGTAATTCCCCGGTCCATTCCAGATTATAATCTTTGCAATCGGTGAAACTATAATCTTTATTCCCGTTTGTGACACTGCGAAGGCCTAAAATACGGGAACCAATCAGAAATGGATTCACATTGTCCTGATTCTCAGTATAAAGGGACTCTAGGTTCACTCAGCCATGGATGTGTCAAAATCGCGGAGTACCCGCAGGTTTGAGTTTTGACTGCGGGACGCACTCGTAAAGGCTTAAAGACATGGATGATCGAAGCTGGAAATGGCAGTAGGAGTCGGGTTGATTAGCCTCAGCAGGCTCGAAGTATCATCTAGCCAAGGTCAGGAAGAAGCTTCATTTCTATTATTTCCTTCTGCCTCCGCGGTCCGCACTGCCTTCCCGCGGCCCAGCACCGACCACTCCATCCTCCTTGCGCGGGCTCCTGCTCCAGTCGACTCAAATCCAATTTATTTTCTCCTCACTCTGCCCTGGATTGCGCTGTGTGCGCGCCCCTTTCCGTGGAACTGCCTCCCCTCCGTCGTCGACAGCCCCCGTCCACTCTCTCCAGAGTTGCCAAATTCGTTGGGAAAATCAGTAATTTAAAAGAGGAAAACCTTGTCTCCCGAGTGGGGAGTTCCCTAGAGTACCTGTATAGGGAGAGTACCGACAGATCTGAAACTCCGAAAGTCCATCAGGCCTTCACCGATGCCTCCGCGAATAAAGTTAGGGCCCAAAAGGGCAGCGAACCTATGAATTTCAATTATCCAGAGCGATTTACTGATACTATTGTTACGAACCGTCCTTTATTAAGCACGTGTTTGACTCAGTTTTTGCATAAATTTACTCAATTTCGCAAAAGAACGCTCATTTCTGTACATTCTTGGCCATCATGGTTAGAATTGGAATCTGCAGACTGGCAGTGAAATTTTGTGCGTTAGAAGTTGGTTAGAAGGGTGGCTGCACTTTTGGGCCCTAAGCCCTCCATGAACCGATCTGTCGGTACTCTCCCTATACAGGTACTCTAGAGTTCCCTACAGAGACAAAAGACCCTCCACTGGCCTTTTGGCGACAGGTGGAAGCTTTACTCTCGGAGATTCAACAGTCCCTTACGGAACAACATAAGGGAGCAACAGCCATCACCCTTTTTTCGGCTGTTGACCTACCTACATGGTGGATGATGAGCTTCGGGTGACGTCATGAGCCAAACAAGTTCCCAAAACTTCGGTTTAGGAACCGCAGGCTGATTGTTGAAGTTGATAGACAAAGCGACAAAAAAGACAAAATTTATATGGAGGGATCCTAATTGTGGAAGCGGATGTTTGCAATGGATAACGGAGGTAGCTTATAATAGATCAACTAACGGGAACCACGAAAGACCCCTCAGTTAGTAGATCATTTTCTCCCATAGTCTATAGAGCCACCCATTTCAGCCAATCGGACCGCTCCACACTCCTTATGTCTTCTTTGTCTATCGCTATGTCTATCAATTTCAACAATCAGCCCGTTGGCAACTCGATAACGATGGTTTGTTCTTGAAATTGCTGATCTTACTCAAAGGGTTGTTCTCAGGGGTTGCGACGTGCACGGCTACAGTTTTAAACAGAAGTTTTCGGTCTTAGGAACCTAGCTTTGGTTCAGGCATCGCAAGTTTCTGTTAGCCACACTAATTAGTGTATTTTCCGAAGAAAATACACTATTTTTTTACGGTAAAAAGTGTACTTTTTAGCATGGCTGACAAAATCTTTTGAAGCAAACTTTTGCTTCCCCGGACTGAAAACCTCGGTTACGCGGAGCGCAATCTTTGGTGTTCCGTATGAACCGCGAAGTCTTTTCACGCTATGAGTCATTCTCATATACTCCAAGTTTCACAACCAGTATCTTCTCATGATCTGTATTCATTTCATCATCTTCCCGTCAAGCGAATTCCCTGACAAATCGGCAACATGGCTCAGGTGCTGGGATGCTCGCATTACTACACGTTGCGTGAGATCACCCGTCTCCCGTGGGTGCGCATGCGCTCAGCACTGCCAGCCTCTGCGCGGAGCCACCTGACTATACTGTCAGGCCAAGGAAAAACACCGTATGAACCTTCGAGAGTTGCCAAATTTCCCTTGACAAAGCATGTATTTTTGACAACATTCATGCATACTTTTCCTTGAAATTTTCCGATATTTTAGATTAAATTGCCTACAAAATTGTCTGAAAATTTTGAAAAATAATATTCGAAATTTTCCCAGCAAATACGGTTTTTATCGGAGGAAACTTGGCAACGTCTGGTGGCTCATACGGCGTTTTTCCTTAGCACGGCAGTATACCGTTATGCCAAGGAAAAGCGCCGTATGAGTATTCCAATGTTGCTAGATTTCCTCTCAGAAAATATTGTATTTTTCAAAAGTGTTTTGAAATTCTCCCTTGAAATTTGTCGGACACAATGGATCAAATTACAAACAAAATTCTCCGGAAAGTCGGAAGAAAAATATCCTTAATTTTTCCCGAAAATGCGTGATTTTTCAAAGGAAATTTGGCAACGTCTGAAGGCTCAAACGGCGTTCTTCCTCAACGTGGCAGTTTTCCAGGACCAGCGAGAATCCGAGGGATTTCAGGCCGGTCCGGCAGCCTCCTGCCCGGGGATCTCTGAGCGTGAATTAGGGGGGGGNNNNGGGGGGGGGGGGGGGGAAAGGAATTAGTTGTCGCTTGTCGGACATTCGAAGCCGAGTTCATCGCATCATCGACGATTTTGTGCCGGGGACAACGCGAGACACCGTGTCATCCGTGTTCCTCCGTCGCGTCGTCGCGTCGCCCACCTGGAGGTCCTTGTCGCTTCCGATTCTTTGTGTCCTCTCCAAGCTCAAAAGGACCGAATTACTCTCAAGATTTATGGCCTATCGTCTCCGTCGCGTCGGTGCACAAGCTCGAGCTTTGTGCTTGAGTGCGCATGCGCAACAGGTGGTTCCCCGCTCAAAGCCGAGTTCTATCGCGACGAGAACCCTGCTGAAAACGACCACGTTGACAGCATACTGATATCAATGTAAATTTACCATGTTGACAAGGTACAGATACCAGTGTGATATCACCATGTTGACAACATACTGATACCAGTGTGATATCACTACGTATGTTGACAACATACGGATACCAGTGTGATATCACCACGTTGACAACTACCGATATCTGTATCAGATACCAGTGTGATATCACCATGTTGACAACATACTGATACCAGTGTGGTATCACCATGTTGACAACATACGGATAAGAGTGTGATATCACCACGTTGACAACTACCGATATCAGTATGATATCATCACAAATGCACGTATATAGCCCGAATAATTCACCTACAAAACCCAAGAAAAACGGGTGGCCAATGCTACAAAACAGCAGAACATTAAATCTGGGACATTTCTGGGTGGTTTCAATCCCACAGGTATATAGAAAACAAAAATATTTAGAAAATTACTATTTTTGCTTTTTAGAATTACTCTCGGGTGTTCTGGTTTTTGTAATTTTTTATACGTTTTTGTATCCTATTCGAGGAGGAGGTTGAAACCATTCCGAAACGTCCCAAGCTAAAATTGTTGGTTGTTTTTTAGCCTTGGTTACCCGTTTCTCTTACGTTATGTGAAATCAACTTCGTCAAAAACATGGTTTCCAGTACCAGGAATAACCGAGGAAACCCGGGATTCATCAGGGAATGAAAATTTCAGGGAAAATCTGGGAAACACAGGGAATCGGTTTCAGAAATCAGGAATCTCTTCTTCCGCTGCTTTGAGACCATTTCGTTTTAGAATTTTACAGAAAAAATACTAAACAAGTTTTTTTCTATAATTTTGTTTTTATGTTTTGATATAAAAGGTAACATTTAGAACATTAGACATTTTTGAACCTATATATAAATTTTATTCCCTCACACAAAAATTAATAAAAAATTATCTAAATTGAAAACCAGCAGATTCTCCTTTTCGTCCCCCGCCGCGTTCTATACATCTGTATTTCAATGTAGGATCAATCATTTCGCCATTTTTGCCCTCCGGAGCATAGAGCAACTGGAAATGTGTAGCCTAGTGTTAAATGACCGGGTCTGAAAAAAATTATCAATTACCGTTGAGTAACCAACCTTCACTGTAACTTATTCTCGCCGTTACACTTCTTATCAAGAGAGAAAGTGGTATTATGATACGTAATGAGCAGGCGCTCTCCCACCTTTTCTTTCAGTGAGCACAGAGCGTTGAACGAACCAAACTAGGAAATAACCTTTATCCCGCAAAATTTGAACACATGTGCTACTCATAATAATTACAGACGTTCAAAAGTTGTAAACAGCATTAGATATCTGCGATACCTCCTGTTAAAAGTTTACGTAGACGTAGCGACTGCATAAGTCAAGTCGATGCAAAACTAAAAGGCGGGAAACCGTACACAGGAGAAGAGACCTTGGTCTGTACAAAAACCGAAAATGTAATTTTTGATAGAAAGGTGATACTAATATTTTGAGACAAAACTTCCAAAAATTTCCACCTACTCTAGAGTTATGGCATTTTGAAGTTCGCAAGTAAAAAAACGTGTTTTCGTGGAAAAGCCATTTAAAAGTGAAGTCTCCAACTGTAAAGGCACAAATAGTTGGATCGTGAATTTGTGCCTTAATTGGCACAAAAATGAACTAAAGTACTCGCAACTTCTTTTTTAGGACTAGAGACAGAGTTTTCAGGCGAAAACTCCAAATCGATGTCTCGACCCAACACGAGAAAAATCTAGCCACTGGAAATTTTGCCACCGACGACTAAAGGTCCTATGCCTGTGGACGATCACACACCGTCATCCCCCCCCCCCCCCCCCAAAAAAAAATTAAAGAACGTAACAACATATCAATGTTGCCAAATTTCCTCTCGAAAATTGCACTTCTTATGGGCGAATCGAGGGCATTTCTATTCTCGCATGCAAAAATCAGGAAAACTTGGAACAAAATTGCACGGGTAAATTCCCATGAAAAGTTGAATCGTTGGAGTCAATTTTACAACCCTGCAATGAAGTTCCTCCAGGAAACGACAAAATTGACTATCCTACTGAGAAAATTGTAATATTATTTATGTCCCAGTCGTAAGAATGCGGAGATGAGCCTGCCGCATCGAGATATGGAACAGAAAATATGTCATAATATTGTAGCAAAAATGGGCATTTTTTTGTTGCACTTACTCTTCAATCGTCATGGCTTGATTTTAAAGGCGGAGTTTATTGAAAGAACACTGATCTTGAGATTTTTAGGGGATAGTAATTTCAGACTCAAAACGCGGACAGCTCTTAATTAAGTCTTCCAAATTATTCCCTCGGATCAAACCAACGCTGGGTTTCCATAAATATTTACGTAGATCAGTGACAGGATAAGGCCTGTCATCGTTTTTCAAATGGAAATTGACTTATAAAACGATCATTGGATGATGTTATACCCGTTTCGTACCATTAGTGAGCTGTCAACGCTTCTAATATAAATTCAGGCGTTGATTTTTTTATTGATTTTTTATTAAGGTTTCAATATTTTTGACCTGTCTGGATGAGTTACCATTAATAACCTCCCGATACATCTTCAACAATCTGTCAATTTTTATCTCATATCTTTCGAGAAACATGGTTGTCAACGTATGAAAATGTTGAGGCCCCAGCCGATTTTTTGGAGGGTATGGACTCGATCGACATGTGTCGATTGACACCGATTCGATCGATAAAATTCGATCGACTCACGGATTTTTCGATCGATTTAAGGTGATGTCGATCGATTCACGCGCGTATTTGACGATCCATTTACGGGTTTGTCAATCGATTCACGGGGGGCTGTCGATTGACTCACGTGATTTGCCTATCAGTTCACGGCTTTGTCGATCGATTCGCACGCTTTTGACGATCCATTTACAGGTTCATCGATTGATCAACGGTTTCATCGATCGATACGGATTTTTAATCAATTCTTGGGTTTATCGACCGACTCACGGGTTTCGTCGATCGATTCAAAAGTGTGTTGATCGATCTACAGGTTTGTCATAATGGACTCACTGAGTTCATCGACAAACCAAGAGATCTCTGAGTCCGACTCAGAGATCTTTTCGGACGGCTAACGGATTTGGTCGCTTGATCCACGGTTTATCGATCTATTCACGGGTTTGTCGATCAGTTTACGGCGATCGATTCATATTTTTATTTTTCGATCGATTCATGCCGGTTGAATCCATAATCTCCGATTTTTCCGAGCGTGCACTGAATAAGGAAACCACAACACAAATGCTGTTTCTAAATTGAGGCTGAAATTGTAGTTCCTGATCGCAAAATGCCGTCCAGTTGATGGTCCGTTCGAGTGTCATCTCGTTCCCCTCACGGTGACTTTTCGCCTCTATTAAGACGACCGAGGGCTCGAACTAGACGAGTAGGCGCGGACCGCGGGCACAGGTCCGTCAGGAAGTCGCGGGTTTTGCATAATCGTGCCGGGATATAGATCAAGAATTAGTTTTTTAACTTTCACGACGAAACCGAATGCATCATCGTTAAGACGCCGCGGTGCGGGGTGCGGATGTGCAAGCATAACTTTATTGACTTGTCTCCACCCGGGGTGGAGTGAGCCACAACACAACCCACGCCAAAAGTTGAGTTATGCCGCTAATATTCAGTTCAACGACTCAACTCTCGAACACTGCCGTGCTAAGCAAGAACGCTGTATGAACAACCGAGAGTTGCCACATTTCCTTCAATTAAATGTTATTTTTGAGAAAAGATATGAATGTTTTTCCTCGAAAATTTCAGGGGCTTTAGTTAAAATTGCGAACAAAATTGTCTGAAAAATTGGAAGGGAAGTATTCGTAAGTTTAACAGGGAATTCGTGCGTTATCAAAGGAAATTTGGCAACGCCTTAAGGTTCATACGGCGTTCTGCCTTAGCACGGCAGAATGGCCGAGCTGTGGAAGAGCTTAACGTCGAATGTTTGACACTTACTGCCGGCTTCGTCGACGGCTGTTCATCAAATATTATGACAAATGAAAATAAATCTCCCGCCGTCCAGTCTCGCAGTTTTTGCAATTTAAATTTACCGAAAGGAGAGGCATTTTAAATTCTCTTACGAAAAAAGAGGTAATAATGGTCTTGCCGATTACCTCTATACGCATTCGTCAGAGAGGCAGTATAATTTCATGAGCTTTTTCAAGCCATACGCACAGTTGAGCAATCACAACTGTGTTTAAGCTTTGCCTAGTCTCGGTCGATGAGGGAAAATTTCAAAATTACGTCTAGTGCCATTAACTCGCTCTTAATTTTCGTAACTATGCAAAACCTTCTTGTAAATTATTTTCTACCCTACTTATACCTAGGTCGAGGTTCGAAAAAAAAGGCTGTAATCATTCATTTCTAGCCAAAGAGACTGGTAGTTAATTAAATTCCCAATGCTAGCGTGCGAAGAAAAAACGTCATATCGACGCTCCTATGACGTAAGGGCGTATCTCTCTTTACACTTGAGCCGCTGAAAGCATATAGTCATACGGAGGATAGGGCTCTCGTGGAAATCGGGTTATGCCCTTACTTCAGAGCAAAGGAGCAACCACAGGATTAGACGTCGCCAAATTTAATTTGATAAAATGTGACATTTTTTGAAAACTCGTGGATGTTTTTCTTTGAGAATGTTCTGAGAAACTCATTTCAGATTTAAGCTGGAACATCTAAAAATGTTAAGGAATCATGTTTACAACTGTGCTCAAAAATAAAAATTCCATCCCGGAAAATAAGACAACGATTGAATGTTCCTACAACGTTTCTTTTTACTGCCGTCCTAAGGAAGAACGCCGTATGAACCTTCAGGCGTTGCCAAATTTCCTCTGAAAAAACATGAATTCCCCGGTAAACTTGTGAATTTTTCCTTCCAATTTTTCAGATAATTTTGCTCGCAATTTCACCTTAGGTCACTGAAAATTTCAAGGAACAATATTCATATCTTTCCTCAAAATCAAACATTTTATCGAAGGAAATCTGGCAACTCTTGAATCCTCATACGGCGTTCTTCCTTAGCACGGCAGTTCAGCCGTGCAGAATGGACGCTGAGGTAAATGCACGCATGGTGCGTACATACTCATTTAAGAACTCGAACGCGCCTACTGACTCCACTGTCTTCCTCTGTAACGCGTCGTCCATTTTCCACATGCGAGTATGTTTTGCAAGACCCAAGAAATCTCGCAGCAAATCTTCAATTAAAAAAACCTGTGAGAACGACGAACTCCAACGAACTTAATTAATTCTTCGCAGCACAACTCGATCTTCAGTCTCACACACCTGAGCCGATCTGTCGTCCATTTGGACCGCGCTAAGCAGAAAGGAACCAAGCCGCATCAGCTATTGCCAAATTTAATTGGGCAATTTAATTTTTTACATGAAAACGGCTGAGCGGATTTTTGTGCAAATTTCGGTGAATTTTCTCCATAACTCAAAGCAAATTCCTCAACATTTTCTTAAGAATCCGCACAAACATTCTCTTGTGAAAAATTAAATTGCCCGGTTAAATTTGGCCATAGCTGATGTGGCTTGGTTCTTTTCGGCTAAGCGCGGTCCACGCACTTCAAAAAAATTGCAGTGACGTGTTTGGGTCTTAAGTTTTGGAATCTCAAGGACAAAACGTGGCTGTCGAGGTTCCCATCGAGATCTGACGTAATTTGGAGGTACTTGCTTCGTGAAGGTATCTACAAGAAATATGAATACAAATACGAATTAAGAATTTTTACAAGAGAATTCTCTTGGTTTTTATAGTCCTCCGTGTTTCGGAATTTCAATGCAAATTATTCCAAAATCGACACCTACTTTGGAATACTCAGTGTTCTCTCTCTCATCGTAAAAATAACAGCACCAGAACAACAATATGTTTTCCAGCGTAGAAACTTGGCCTTAAACTTCGTTTTCCGAACGGATCACTAGCCTCCTCGACTTCCAGAGAAGTTCTTGGCCAATTCGCATCTCCATTTCTTTAAACCACGTGGGTGTAACAATGAACGCATTGAACAGATTATCTGCCGAAGGCGCGCTGAATCGTATTTGTTGAAATTTTCCGACGGAAGAATACTCTGAAGATGCCGTAGCAACACCGTTTCCGTGGAAAGTATACCGGTGTTGAAGGTATTGTGCAGGGTCAACTGACCTTTGTCCAAAATTGTCGTTATTGAAACGCGTTGAAGCGCTCTTCTTACCTGCTCAACAATCACGCGAGACCTTCCGAAAGAGAACCTCTCCTCACCTGCGATCCAGCTTTTATTTCCTTGCAAAGGAGTGCCAAAGGAAATTGTCTTCCCTTTTTCTCACGGTAACTCACAGGGTATGCCTCACGAGTTCACTTGAAACCTTAATCTCATTATCTCACCAGGATCTTGCGCATGAAAGGTTTTTTCCTCAATAAACTCGTGATTTTTTAATGAAGAAGAGCAAATTCCATGCCCGAATCATTCGTCATCTCTGGATAATTCCATCATATCAGCAATGCGGAGACAGTGACAGATTTTTGAGTCAGCAACTTATCCAATATTAGAGGATAAGATGAAAATCATGCCTAGAAGTATAAAGTGAAGATCAATAAGGAGTATGTACAATTTAAATTGTACAACGTGTCACTTGATCAGAGTTAGATGCCACTTTTTTCACAATTTTGACTGAGAATTCATTTTTTTGTAGTTTGTTATGCTCATGAAACCCATTAACATGTCGGAATTCAATTGAGACTAATCCGTCAATTTTTATTCGGGAAGAGAAAGTTTCGGGGTTCCCACCTTGAACTCCCAAGCTTTTGATGATCTAAACAGATCCAGGTTATTTGATTTCACTTGATGGCTGAGATTGAAACTCAGAATGACAGGAGCCACAACAATTTCTCATTGTTTAGTGACTACAACAAATGAGCACCGGAAAAAAAACGCTTGGATCCAGAGTCCAGCCTGTAAAAAACATTGACAAGAAAAAGTACTCTTGATTCAATCGGACTTTTTGCTTGAATCAAAAGGAAATCCGCCTAAATCAAGAGGCTCGGCTCCTCGATTCAAGGAAAAATCGGATTGAATCAAGAGTATATTTTTTCTTTTCACTATTATTATGAGTATGGACTCTAGATCCAAGCGACTTTTTTTTCAGTAAGAGTTAATACGTGTAGTTTTTAATCTCATCGCTAGCAAGTGCCCAAAGTGCCCACGCGTCAATCGTTAAGAATTTTAAACAATCTTAATGCTTTCGATGTCGTTATTTTGATTTTAAACAGTTTCGGTTTTTCTGTCGGAAGCGAAGAATGCCGATCGACCATTTCGAAAGTGAGATAACTTCAGATTCGGTAGTTTTAGTAAACAAGTGGTCTTTGTTTACAGCTTCCTCCGCCAATTTCAGGTGATAAAAAGAACACAAACGATTTGAGCGAAGGTAACAGCATAGCTCTGCAATTTCTTTTAGTACACAACGCTCGTGAATGAAATCTATGTTATTTTGTAATCACTTGGGTGATGCTTCAGAAATTTCGATCATTATGAGATGTGCATGTCAGCTAACTAAGCTGGAAAAATGTTGAAATATAGATGGAAGAATTTTGACTCTAAGCCAGAAGGCAAATCGAAGGAAAATCACACCAAGATGCAAAATAATTACTTTATCAGGAGCAAATCGTAATTCTGAGCTGAAGATCATTTTCAGTGAGAGGTAATTCTTAAAAACTATTTAATTTAGATTTTAAGCCTTGGTCCTTCACTCGTACTATGAAGATCAGCTGAAGCCCGAAATGACCATCTACTACTAATAAAGTAGTTCTTCTGTATCTTGACGTCTTAATTTTTTTTTTTTTAAAATGTGTATTTTTACTTTGATTTGATTAAATCGAAGACTGTCTCTTGATTTTTAAAAAGTCCGTTTTAACTAGGGCACTCTTCTGGCTGGAATTAACTCAATATAAATGTTGATAGAGACTTTAGAGAATTTTTGGCTCAATAATACCCGAATGAAAAGCCAAATATTAGCAATAAAGACGTTCCTCGGAACCTGACTTGAATTTTACTAAGTATTTTGCATTGATTCTCTTCATGAATATATGAATCATGAACTATTCCAGTATATTGTTACTTAATATTTAACAGTATTTGAGCTAAAATTACTAAGTTTTTCTCTTTCCATTCAGGTAAATTGATTCCGTTCTTCAATGTAAATCTGAACAACAAAATGAGTTCAGGGTGTCTACACTCTACAAGTCCGGAACTTCCGAAAAGTCCGGAAGTAGTACTGATTTTTTTAAGGACGGTCCGGAAGTAATGAAAAAGTGCGAAAATTCCGCAAAAAGGTCCGAAATTTTTCTAATTTTTTGTCATTTTTGTCGCAATTTCAAATTTTTGAAATTTTTCTAATTTCGTCAAAGGGAGGTACTGAAAAAGTACGGAATTTTTCTGTTGGAGGAGGTACCGAATCTCTTGAGAATGTACTGAAAAAGTACTTATTTTTGATCAGCCTGTTTAAGCAGACACCCTGATGAGATAAAAGGGAAAATTAACCAAACAGTAGATTCTTCTATCAACAAAATTATGCTTAGGATTTGAGTAAACTCATTTTGCAGTGGCTCAAGAAGCGAGAAGTCGTTCGAGTAATCAAAACGGAACGACGATGCCTTCTGTGGCCCAATTCCGGAGCATCCGATAAACTCCTTTGATCAATGATCGATGATTGATCTTTTTATCGGTCAGATAGATTCCTTCCGACTCAAATTGGAAAATTGCCGCTCCGCTATCGGTTTCCCTCCGATGAACATAATCTCCCGCCAATTACTGAATAACTTGCCGATATCCTCTCAGTGACTTGAGAGAAGGCTTCTCATCCATCCGACAGTCAAGCAAGCTCACACTGCGGTTGACCACCAAATCACTCGTATAACATGTTTCGCAGAAATAGGTGTGATTCTTGAACCACCTGATTCCTCGAGGAACGGTATGAACGCTCTTAAACGCATCTATAAATTAATTTACTAATATCCTGAATTGGAACGAGAAACCGTACCTTCTAGGAGAACCTCAGAACAAAACGTCCGGAATCTGCGCAACAACTCTCAAATGTTGAAATGAACGCTCTGCCATTTAGTGTAACATCCTCTATTCGTAAAATTAACAGTAGCAGCCTGTACATATGCATTCAAAAGAAGTCAGTCGAAAATCGAGCTCACGCTTCGCGTCATCGCGCCTTCAATTTTTCAGATGCAGCCCATGCTGGAAATAAAGCGAGGGAAAGGATGCGCGTTAATGACGGCGCAGAGATACAACTATTCGTACTTGATGGACGTCCGTGCTGCATTTGAAAAATTGAAGGCGCGATGATGCGAAGCGTGATCTCTCGATGCTCTGCTACATATCGACGGTGTAAGTCGGCAATCACATAACTCGGTTTGCGACGTCGCAGACTTCCTGTCATACTTTATTTTTTAAACGGAAAACTACTCAACAGTGATTCTTTAAAACTGCCGTGATTTTTCTTCTCTGTGCGAAGATAATTCTGCGTAAACTTCAAGGAATGATGCCAATTTGTTCTGCTTTCAAAAATTAACATAGAGGCGGGGATTTTTAGACACCGCAAACGAGTTATGTGATTGTCGACTTACACCATCGATATATGCCGTCAATGGTGTGTCGCTCAGATTCGGGAGAAAAGTTGAAAAAGAGGCCCGAACACACCTCTCCTACCACGGTGGACGTATCAAGTATGAATAGTTGTATCTCTGCACCGTCGTAAACGCGCTTCCTTTTCCTCTTCCCTATCTCCATGTTGTGTTTGTTTCCTTTTGTCTTATTCGTAATTATTGTGCTTCAAGCACTACGTGAGTAACACAGCCGAAGGTATAGGAGAGATGTGTTCGGGCCTCTTATTTAACTTTTCTCCCGAATCTGAGCGACAGCTCATTGGTAGCATATAGCAAAGCATTGAGAGCTCACGCTACGCGTCATCGCGCCTTCAATTTTTCAGATGCAGCACGGCCGTCCATCAAGTACGAATAGTTGTATCTCTGCGCCGTCGTTAACGCGCATCCTTTCCCTCGTTTTATTTCCATGTTGTGTGTTTGCGTTTGTCTTATTCGTAATGATGCTTCAAGCACTACGTGAGTACTTAACACAGCCGAAGGTATAGGAGAGATGTGTTCGGGCCTCTTATGTAACTTTTCTCCCGAATCTGAGCGACAGCTCATTGGTAGCATACAGCAAAGCATTGAGAGCTCACGCTACGCGTCATCGCGCCTTCAATTTTTCAGATGCAGCACGGACGTCCATTAAGTACGAATAGTTGTATCTCTGCGCCGTCGGTAACGGGCATCCTTTCCCTAGCTTTATTTCCATATTGTGTGTGTTTGCATTTGTCTTATTCGTAATGATGCTTCAAACTAATTACCTAGAGCAGAGCATTGCGAGTTCACGACTCACGCCATCGCATCTTGCATTTTTCATATTCAATGTGGAAATCTATCTCGCGCAAATTGTTGTATCGCCTCTACTTTTTAGATGTCATTTATTTTTGAATTTCGTTGTTAGAAAATCTCGTTGATTACCCGCTGCTGAGTGCAATCCGCCACACAGTGCGACTTTTACCGCTATGTACGGAGGAATCGGCGGGTCTTTAGAAAAATGAAATAGCTTAAGTCTCGTGACCTGGTCACGTGCCACAACAAACGTTAGGCAAACATTTGTACAATCCATCGCCAGAAACCGCGTTAATTAACGCGGACAGGCACTTGTCAAAGCAAACGTTTACTTGTCTCATCAAAGCAGTTTTTAAAACGCACTCGTGCCGAGATGCATAGGACGTACGTTAAACCAGTAGCAGTAAGTCCCAAGAGGTATGAAACTTAAATGCGATTGCACCCCTCATATTTGCAAAAAGTAGCAGTAACTGTTAGAAACTTTTTAAAATCTCGGAAATTTTTCACGCAATTTTTCAAATCACGCAAACGCTAGAGCGCTCGCTCACGCTTTTCTTAATATTATTTTGTACACTGAAACACGCTCAGCGATTAAATGCTCCTTCATTTCGACAGTCACGCAGCAGGAGCTGCAGAATGGTCCGAAACCCCAAACCTGACTACTCAAAATTACTTGAATTGACTAATTGGACGTATTTCTGCCAGACGGAACTATGTGCATTACGGCGTGAGCCCTGTTAAGCATATATTCTTGTGGGTCTCAGGGCTCATGTCTTAATGCACATAGTTCCGTTTGGCAGAAATACGTCCAAGTCTGGGTTTTACTCAGGACCGAGTCCAACCGTTTAAACTTTGGCAGTGAGGAAAAATTGTTCTTCGTACATGTTATGGGCATATTTATGCTAAAAGGAACTATGTCCATAGGATTTGCATGCAACATAGTTCAATGTAGCATAAATACTTCCATGAACCGTCACCTCTTTGTCGGAAGGGCGTATCTCGATTTCCACCTGAGCGAGTGAGCCCTGCTTTACATATCAATCCATGCTCTCTGCGGGCTGATTCTTGACATTGGTAGGCAAAGCGATAGGGTATTCAGGATATAGAGGGATCCTATCGGTGGAAGCGGGTGGTTACAATGGACAAAGGAGGTAGGCAGTAGACTAATTAACGGCAACCCTTGAGACACACTTTAGTTAGTCCATCCTGCGGGCCGATTATTGAAATTGATATACAAAGCTATAGACAAAGAAGACATAGGGGGTATAAAGCAATCCTATTGGTTGAAATAGGTGGTTCTCATAGACTAAGGGGGAAAATGATAGACTAACCGTCGGATCTCTCGTGGGTTGCCGTTAGTTAGTCTATTACCTACCTCCTTTGTCCATTGCAACCACCCGCTTCTACCAATAGAATCCCTCCAAATCCTTTTTGTCTTCTTTGTCTATTGCGTTGTCTATCAATTTCAATAATCAGCCCGCTGGTTTCCTTAGACTATGAGAACCACTCGTTTCAACCAATAGGATTGCTCTATATACTCCTTATGTCCTCTTTATCTATCGCTTTGTCTATCATTCAGCCCGCAGCAGGCTGATTGTTGAAATTGATAGACAAAGCTACAGACAAATGAAGATATACTGAGTATAAAGCGATCCTATTAGTTAATTTGGGTGGTTCTTACAGACTAAGAGAGAAAATGATGGACTAAGTGAAGGGTCCCTCGTGAGTTGCCGTTATAGTTAGTCTATTACCTGCCTCATTTGTCTATTGCAACCACTCAAATTAACCAATAGGATCGCTCCATACTCCTTATGTCTTCTTTGTCTATCGCTTTGTCTGTAAATTTCAACAATCAGCCCGCAGGAGCTCTTACGGAAATGGAGTTGCACCCCGACGTCACAGGGACGACAAAATTAGGTTCAAAAATCGTGAGCAGCTTGGCACCTAGCACTGGCGCGGGCATTGCAACACCGGAAAATCATAACTACCTAATTAAAGAATAACTGTTCCGGAGTGTTTACAGATTCACACCTTTTCAGACCCATGCCGCGAGTTAAAAATACCGCATGTTCCGCAGGGAACGAATGTTCAGCTACGGCCAGGCAACGTGTGATTTAGGATGCGTTCACACTTAGCGCACGGCGACGCGATGCGGCGCGGCGTGGGGCGCGATTGTTCCGCAATCAATTCACGGGAATCTTTCTTCCCATGAATGAAAAACAGCTATCTTCCGTTGCCATCTCGCTGGGAAACGCTCCCGACTTTAATTGGATAGTCGCAAAAATTTCCATTTCCTCCTCAAGTTAGGCAACCTGGATGCGACCGTAACGAGACACTGTCTGTAGTAAGCAGATTACATTTTCCTGGCCTCATCATTCTTCACTCGAACGTATCGACACAATCCAAAAACAGACGAATTCGAGGCAAAAATGCCGCGATGCAAGAATTTTTTTAGACCGGTCGATCCTTAATAGCCCCTCTCCTCTCCTCTACCTCTTACTAATTGGACTACATTTTGCAGTTGGAAACTGCAGGTTGTGGCTCAGATTAGAAACAAAGTATGCACCAATAGTTACCCTGTGCACACAAGTGTTTTTACGGGTAAGTCAGAAACTGTAGATCCTGATTGCAAACTATTTTATTGTAGGCCAATTCGTCGTTTTCGACACAAAACAACGTAACTACGTTTCAGTGTTGCCGAATTTCCCCTTTTGAATTGCATTTTTACCAGGAGAATTTTGGGCATTTCTCACCAAAAGTTTCGCTGATTTTTTCTCATGTAAAAATTAGACAAATTTTGGACCGTAATAGCATCTGTCTGTACATTCTTGTAAGAAATTGAATTGTTCGAGTCAATTTTTCGACCTTGAAATGGAGTTGGTTTCTGAAAAACGAAGAATATTCAGGCATTTTCCGCTTCCGGAAAAGCCCTCAAAATACTGGAATCACCCGTGGGTATCAGGTTTTGAAAATTTGGAAGCTTGCGGTTGTATGGACCAAGAGCACGTTTCCGAAAATCAGAAGTACGGTTACATGAACCGACTAGAACGTCCAATGTAGAACACCTCACTTCCCATTCATACGACAGGAATGGTTTACTCGGTAATTTCATCATCGATGTTTCCTCATACAAAATGAGTGCAAAAATTGCAAAAATTGTAGAAATTCAAGAAAAATACCAACAGCATAATAATTTTTGTTCCCCGATGCTTGTATGTTTCAGACACGACTTCAACTGTAAACGAGGAGCTACTGCTGGCACACAGGACAAATTTAACACTCGCATTTTTAAGCTTTCGCTTAGCAAATAATTAGATAGTTTTGATGTAACTTTCAAACGAATGAAGTGCAAATCATTGACTGGATCCCATCCATATATTTCTTAAAAAATACATAGTTTGAATGAAAGTGCAGTGGTAATTAGTCCGGAATAAAATAATTAAACTATGCTAGAGAGCGACTAAACCTCGCAGTTTCCGGAGCGGTATAATTAAATAAAAGAGTGTTACTGATAAGTGCAGCGATATCGTGACTGTGTGTGTGCGGCTGATGCTACAATCGCTGGATTCCCTTAATGTGCAATGAACGGAGACATCAAAGAACCTAATTCCGTTGGGAGCCCGACGGTGGCGTCCAGCAATGGCCAGGTCGTCACCCTCAATGTCGCCTCTTCGACTCCCATAAGAAGCCCGGCAGACAATTCTACCATGATGACATCCCTGAGTAACGAGTCCACAAGGTCTATGGGTAAGCGCATACATTAATTACACATTAAGCTGCATTATGTATACTTTAAGTTCTGCGTGAAATTTTAATCAGGAAATATGTCTTGGGGGCCCCTCATAAAATACGTAACGTTCTAAGGGGTGGGGGGTCTAAACCCCCGTTACGTGCACGTTGCTAGGGATAAACGGTATCTCTCTACACCCTCCTTGGATCTGCATACGGGAGCTAGGCCACTGTTCTACATCAACAGGACCCAACTCCCAACTGTGCCACGATTTTTTATTGCATTTGCATTTTTCTGCATTTGCTCGCTGTGACGTAGAAATATACACAGGGTTGCCACCGTCAGAGATTACCGGGAAAACCGGGAAACGTCAGGAATTTTGTAAAAGTCAGGGTAAACCTGGAAATGTCATGGAAAATGACGAAAACGTCAGGGAAAAATCCTTAAGTCACCTTCATATGCTCTTCAGGAAAGGTTTGACGTGACACTGGAAAAAAAATTCTCTTAGATCTAGAGTCCAGACTCTTAATAACATTAGAAAGAATAAATACTCTTGATTCAATTCGATTTTTCCTTGAATCGAAGAGCCGAGCCTCTTGATTTAGGCGGATTTCCATTTGATTCAAGCAAAAAGTCCGATTGAATCAAGAGTATTTTTTGTTGTCAATGTTTTTAAGAGTCATGTTCGTGTCTGGACTCTAGATCCAAGCGGCTTTTTTTTCCAGTGTTCGAACAACAAAGCTGAAAACTATTTCTAATCAAGTCTTTTTTACCCTCTGGCATATCTTCAATTGCCAGGGAACTTCAGCAAAATGTGTCAGGAAAATCAGAGATTTGTCAGGGAATTTCATCTTCTAAATCCTGTGGCAATCCTGGTGCATCCTTCCGCCTGTGACTACCTTCCGTTCCTCCACTTTGAGGTGAATTTGGCGTCAATGTCGCAAAAAAGCATGGCTCCTGGAGGAGGATGATGATGATGGGCAATGGCCAAGAATCGGAAATCGGGCGCCAGCATGACGTAGCGCGCGGCCGGCCGGCGCGGGCGTCCGTGCCGCTATCTCAGTAGCACGTTGTACGTTTCTTATGCATGCGCATCCTAGCTTCTTGCGTCTTACGTGTTCGCTTAAAAAAGCCGTGGCTAAGCGCCTCGCCGCACGCACGCTCCGTCAATCACTATGCACGGTTGACCGGACATCCACACTGTAAGTAACCCCTGTTGACAGATTATGCGTTTTCCGAACGTTTTAGTGGCGCATTGTGAACGTGAATGCTCCAATGTGGCGTGCAGTGCTGCGCACACGACTTATAAAAAAAAGTATCATTGTGATGGGTGATGAAGATATCTTACTTATTGTTAGCTTCATAGCAGGAAAATTGTTGAAACTCGATCGAATAAATGTTTCTTTTTTTTGGGCGCTTGTTTCCCTGCAATCCTCCGTTAACTGTCCTGTTCGGCAAAGATTATGACACGGTTATTAGCGGTAAACGATGCATCCATCGCTGGATCATTACTTTTACGTTAAGGAAGCACTGTTTCTTCGGAGAAAATATTACTTTTATGATTGAATATTCTGTGTCAATTTAAAGTATTTGAGTGGGAAAACATCGGTATCATCAACATCGGAGGCAAGATTTTGTTGACAAGAAAGAGCATAAATCCTCACATAAAACATAGCAGTAAACTACAAAAATCGTGAAGCTCAATCTACTAAATTTCCCCAAAAATAATCCCAATAATCTCAAATTCTCTGCAGGACAGAGGGTGTTTTGTGGCCTACCTCAAAAGTTGAAGGCGGGACGTCCGTAACCGTAAGTAGCCCCCTCGTGTCCAGTCCATTCTGCTTCTCATATGAGACGTGACTAACATAGACGTGACTAACATATGTTAGTCACGAATCATACTTCCGTGACAGATCGCACCAGCAATCAAGAGTACAATATACACTTTCGATTCACGAGGTTTTCGTAAATGACCGGCGAACTCGGAGATAACATAATTTTACGAACTTCGAATGTTCGTCAACGCTTTTGGCAGACAATGAAGCTTTTGATGAGCCTCTTTAGATAATTATTAAGTATTTTTTACATTTTAAAACTGATTTAAAAGAACAAAGTTTCTTCAACGTTTCTAAAATGGCTTTATTTCCTCTAAACCAAACATTTTTTTTTAAATTTTAATGAGGGTTCTTCAGAACTAGAAATACCCACTAAAAAAATTATCATTTCTTGAAAAATTGCGTATTTTCATTATTATTTCATGAAACCAATTTTTATTTTTTTTTAACCTTCATCGGCGTGCTATTATAGGGAACTGGAAGTCTGCTGCTAGTGAAGGAACGACTATTCTTTACGGAGGGTAGCACAGTTTTAAATTCAAGGAGAAACCACGATCTCGTATCCACGCTATCGAACGGCATTAGTAGGTCATATTATCCGATTGTAGACCTTGACCATAAACCCCCAGATCTTTCACCACGCGAATGCATTCGGCTGTTGTCGTATTGTGCGGAGCTAACTTAAGACGATTCCCAAGATTCACTGTTATGGAAGTCTCGAAAGTTTTCAACAAGGCTTGACAACTGAAACCATGTTTCTAATTATTGCCTCCAGTTCAGTTCGCCTGACTTATAGATCCTTGTTGTCCACACCTTCCTCCGTTTGTATACGCATTGCTCCCTCTGGAGCCGACTTCTGACTTGTGTCTCCGCGGGTGCTCTCAAAACTCCTTCAATCACACCAGCTTCTTGATTATTAATAGTATCGTGCTTGACACAATAGAATTCGAACATTCCGATACATGAGCCACTCCCTCAAGACCAACGATCTGGAGGCTGTCAATTTTAACACGAGATTCATTTGCCTTAATATTACCGAACTAACCTATGACCAGGCCAGGACGGGCTCGTATCTGAGGGCGTGGACCCTTGGCTGGTTAAGGAAGCGTAATGTGATATTTCCTAATAGGGCATCCTCTAGGAGGAGAGGGGTTCAGAAAATTTTGTCAAAGCAGTACAAGTTTTAGCTATTTTCAGGTTTAATCGTACAGAGTAAAAATTTCAAATTTGAAAGTATTAAAGTAACCGATAGACTTCTGAAATTAAAGAAAACATACAAAATTAAAGGCACTAGACGCTTCCAAACACAATTATCTCCAAAAGAACCGAGCCAGTGCTGCGGTTTACACGAACTCAAGACGTAGGTCTGCAAATCTACCCTGAAAAAGAATCAGACAAAATCCTGAAAGAGGAAGGATGAACGAGTATCAACACAGCCGAAGACAGGAAAGACGTATTCGGGCCTCTTTGTTAACTTTTCTCCTGAATCTGAGCAACACCTCATTGACAGCATATAGCAGAGCATTGAGAGCTCACGCTACGCGTCATCGCGCCTTCAATTTCTCAGATGCAGCACGGACGTCCATCAAGTATGAATAGTTGTATCTCTGCGCCGTCTTAAACGCGCATCCTTTTCCTCCTTCTATTTCCATTTTGAGTTTGTTTCCGTTTGTCTTATTCGTAATGGTGTTGCAAGCACTACGTGAGTAACACAGCCGAAGGCATAGGAGAGATGTGTTCGGGCCTCTTATTTAACTTTTCTCCCGAATCTGAGCGACACCTCATTGATAGCATTTAGCAGAGCATTGAGACCTCACGCTACGCGTCATCGCGCCTTCAATTTCTCAGATGCAGAACGGACGTCCATCAAGTACGAATAGTTGTATCTCTGCGCCGTCGTAAACGCGCATCCTTTCCCTCCCTCTATTTCCATATTGTGTTTGTTTCCGTTTGTCTTATTCGTAATGGTGCTTCAAACTAGTAGCACAGAGCTCTTCTAAAGTAGAATTTCCCCTCGTGAAACTCTGAAGATCAAACCTGTAATGTAGTGTTATAATGCGTATGATCATGTCCTGGGGGCCGGCCGCCGTCCTTAAATAATGTAACGCACTTCTTCAGCATTTTTGACATCCCCCCCTCCACCCCCTGTAACGCTTTTTTGACGTATGTCTCCATCCTTTAACACGTAAAAACCGAATGCCGTAAGCGTAACGCTCTCCTCAACCCCCTTCCCCTTATAGAGCGTTACGTAATTTAGGGACAGCCCCCTAAAGCTCGTTAAATAGGTGAGGGTCATTCCACGCCTAAGTAGTCCGGTGGGTATTTTTTTCCCCCCCTCCAAATGACCCAACAATATTTATTTTTGGACTCCTTAATACTCCTAGTTTTTGGAAATATATGGGGTTTACATCCGTTTTGTTTTTTTTCTCGCAATTTTCACGTATTTTGTAACCCCATTGGTTAGCTTCATCCTACTGTAAAAAAAGTGACAGTTTGGTAGCAATATTTTCTGGTGTTCCCGCCAAAACCAAGTTTCAGTTTATGTTTGCAGTTGTCAAGAAACTGATTCAATGTGCTCCTGCAAAGTTTCAATTTTTAAAAGTAATTACCGTGTATTATATGTAACTTTTAAAACTTAGTGTACTGACTGTCACACCCGTTACGCAAAACATGGGTTTTTTAATGCAACTATTTTAATTCATGTTATTTTGAAATGCTAATTTTTTCCGTACGTCTCCAAGTCAAGTACAACTTTGGAGTATTTTTTCCAAATTTTTATTTCAACAATTGATAGGCAAAACTGCGTAACGGGTGTGACACGTTACGGGTGTGACCAATGAGAAGAGGCTTCAATTATGCAGATGTTGCCTCACTTCTCACCATTTTTTCTATGGTTATCACAAGAAATTCACTCATATGCACAATTAGAGGTATGTATACATCTAATAAGAGAGAGATAGCCAACTTTTTTGCCATTTTTCAGTATTTAAAGTGAATACACCTATCTCAAAAGGACTTGAAATAGAACTCGTTGAACTCTCTCCGATTGGATTGAAATATTTTCACTTTACTACAGGCCTAGACCTACCGTACCAGGATTTTTTTTTGGTTAATTTGGATCATGCGAGGTCCAGGACCGCGGGGACGAAAGGGGAATCCTGGGCTACCCGAAGAAAAGCCCTGGGACGGTAGGTCTGGGCCACCCTGTAGAAAAATGTAGTTTTGGCATGTTCTACATTAAAATGCGTCAAATTGCTGATTGATTTACTGCTTAGGATTGCCTACAATAAGAGTATGAAAGAAAAGTAAGTTTTTTAACTTTTAATTTCTCTCAGAAATGATGGACCTCAGAGAGACAATCTGTCACACCTGTTACGTCACACCCGTAACGCAAACGGTAGGTCTGGTCCACCTTGTAGAAAAATGTAGTTTTGGCATGTTCTAAATTAAAATGCGTCAAATTGCTGATTTATTTACTGCTTAGGATTGCCTACAATAAGAGTATGAGAAGAAAAGTAAGTTTTTTAACTTTTAAACTCTCTCAGAAATGATGGACCTCAGAGAGACAATCTGTCACACCCGTTACGTCACACCCGTTACGCAAACTCTCCCATTTTTCAAGGAAAGAAAAAAAGATAATCGAAAACGGATCATCGGCAGATGAAGCAAAAACCCTTGGTTTCATCATATAATTTAATCAGATTTTTAAATTCATAAAATTCGCTGAGTTTCCACTTTACACTCACTGAGGAAAAACTCACTTCCAAAATCGGTCACGCCCGTTACGCAGCCTTTTAATTTTTTCCTGAGGAATGGAACAAAGTAAAAACAATTTCTGATACACTAAAATGATCTATAAAAAAAGTTCTTTCTGCTACTGCAGATAATTTTTTAATTAAACCCCAAGAAAGAGTTCAAATTCTTGTTTAAAGTTAAATTGTTGTCACACCCGTTACAATGGAATGACCCGTGACTGTAAAATACGCTCACTTTCCCAACCGTGCGTTAAAGTCTCCAAAGTATTCTGCCGTGCTACGGAAGAATGCCGTATGAACATTCGAGAGTTTCCTCGGATGAAAGATGTATTTTTGGGGAACGTTATACATATTTTTTCTCGAAATTCTCAGATATTCTTCAATGTTGTCTAAGAAATTTGAAGGAAAATATTCACAATTTTTCCAGTAAATTCGTATTTTATTGAAAGAAATTTGGCAACGCCTGATTGCTCATACGGCTCACAATGGATCGAGTCAAGTAGAGAGGTCGGACACGAAATATTTAACTAAAATTACAAATTTTGATATTTATTTTGTCTCAATTTAAACTTTAAGGGGTGCTTTGAAAAGAAAATTTCACTAGAAACCCAATGGAACCACTTTTAGAACCTCAAAATTTTCGATAAACGGAGTTAAAAGCGTTTAAAGTTTCCAAAATTTGTCCAACCTTTCCCATTGACTCGATTCACTGTGAGGAGTTCCTCCTTAGCACTTCAGTATTGTAGCTCCACATTGACGATTCGTATTTCCCTTGTATTATCCTTCTTTCTCCTCCGCCTTTTTCTTCTTCTCCTCTTTCTTCTTCTCCTTCTTCTCCTTCTTCTTCTCCTTCTTCTTCTCCTCCTTCTTCTCCTCCTCCTCCCTCTCCTCCTCCTCCTCCTCCTCCTCCTCCTCCTTCTTCTTCTCTTTCTTCCTCTTCTTCTCCTCCTCCTCCTCGTCCTTCTTCTTTCCTCCTCTTCCCCCTTCTCCCTCTTCTTCTCCTTCTTCTCCTTCTCCTTCTCCCTCTCCTTCTCCTCCTCCTCCTCTTTCTACTTCTTCTCCTTCTTCTCCTTCTCCTCCTTCTTCTTCTTCTCCTTCTTCTTTTTCTCCTCCTTCTTCTTCTCCTTCTCCTTCTTCTTCTTCTTCTTCTTCTCCTCCTTGTGCTCGTCCTCTTGCTCCTCCTTCTTCTCCTTCTCCTCCTCCTTCTTCTTCTCTTTCTTCTCCTCCTCCTTCTTCTTCTCTTTCTTCTCCTTCTCCTTCTCCTTCTTCCTCTCTTTCTTCTCCTTCTCCTTCTCCTTCTTCCTCTTCTTCTTCTCCTCCGTCTTCAAAGTAAAACATTGACGATGCGTATTTCCGTTGTGTGCAGATTCCTCGACGATGCAAGGCATCGACAACCCGAGCTTCGAGAAGGAGACGCCGGGGCCGAAGGCGCAGACGAACGGGGTGAAGAACTCCTCGATGACGACGATGACGAGCAACGGGAACGGGACGGCGCTGAGCCCGGGCCACGACCACAGCCAGACGAACGGTGCCCAGAACGGCGACGCCCACAAGGACCAGAGCGTCACCGAGGCGGTCAACCTGGAGCTGGTCAACCTCAAGCCCTACCACAGCAGCATCCCCATCAAAAAGGCCGAGGCCTCCACCGTCGATCTCGGCGACCCCTACGACGAGTACTTCGTCCCTGTCAACGAGCACAAGAAGTATATCAGGTAAGCAAAGCCCAACTCACTTTTTGAATAACATCCAGAATGCGATGAGCCGAAAGCTAGCGTCACGCGCCAAGACATTCAGACGCGCCAGTTCCCAAAAGCGCAGATGGGTCAGTTGTGCTGGTCACAGAATGGGCCTGTTGCATGCAAGAGGTACAGCCGTGCGAATAGACTTTCCAGTGGTTAAATGACACGAAAATTACGATGCTCACATTAAAAAAGTCTGAAATACACTCCTTACTGCGCAATTTGCGTTGTCAGGAACGCGCTTTTTCAAATTTCCCGCGTCTGGGGGCAGTTTTCTTAACGGAAACAATAAACGGCAACTCGCGGCTATTTCCGGTCAACTAAAACTGACAACATAACCTAAAAATCGGAGCTCGTGATATCGTGAAATGAAATGTAGAAGGATTGCGTTGGATATTTGGACTGCATTTTGCAATTTGGAACTATAAATTCTGGCTCCTCTGGAAAAACACTTTTGTGCATATGTAAACTAATGGCACATACTTTGTTTTTAAACCGGGCTAGAATTTATAGTTCCAAATTGCAAAATGTAGTCCATTTAAAAGTTGATCGATTTGGTTACTGCATAAAGCGTATATGGACCACTATAAGAGATCACGTTGGGTTTGTAAACAAACTAAAGGAAAAAATAACAACAACAACAACGACTCGACATCTTCTGGAAATCACCGAGCCCGCCGTTTGCTCGTTTCCGGTGATTAGAAAACTGCCCCCAGACGCGGGAAATTTGAAAAAGCGCGTTCCTAACAACGCAAATTGCGCAGTAAGGAGTGTATTTCAGACTTTTTTAATGTGACCATCGTAATTTTCGTGTCATTTAACCTCTATAAAGTCTATTCGCGCGGCTGTATCTCTTGCATGCAACAGGCCCATTGTCAATAAACTAGGAGAAACAGGTTAGATACGCACGTCTTTGTCTTCTCCATGTCTTTGATATTACCTTATTTCCATCGTAAAGAGTTCCGCAGGAAAAAACTAAACTTTAAGTGTCGATCAACTGTGGCGTTATCATATTTTGATTTTGTTTCTTCATGACTCAATTCTTGATTCAACTGATTGTTTCTTTTTTTTTATTTTTTTTTTATTCCTGTTCTAATCTAACCAAGGAATGGAATGAGAAAGAATCACAGAATTATGTTTTAATGCTCGATTCCAGTAGATTAGCCAGAATTATTATGATCTGTCCAAACCGCAACTTTCTACGTTCAATATTAACCGAGATATCGCCCTCTGAAACCGGGTTTTTGACGTCATCCACCGCGGAAGTGACAAACTTGGTTTTTTCCACCTTGGTTTTATCAGTCAGGGAGACATCAAAAACCCATCTTTTCAAAGGGCGATATCTCGATTAATATTGAACGCAGTAAGTTGCGGTTGTTACAGATCTTAATCTTTCTAGCTAATCTACAAGAATCAAGCATCAAAACACAATTCTGTGACCAGCGCAACTGACTGATTTTTCAAAAGCTCAAGATCCAAAAGCGCAAATGGGTCAGATGAATTTATAGATTTTATGGGGCACGGGATTACGGAGAGGGAATACGCGTGATAACAGATTTTCAAGATGATTGGTGAGCATTTTTTCGAATTCATCAGAGAAATTCGATCGCGATTTGATCAAACTCTTGTGAAGCTTTCAAAAAACTCACAATACAAAAGACGACCGGTATGTATTTTTATAGTTTTTTGAAAGCTTCAGAAGAGTTTGATCAAGTCGCAAGCGAATTTCTCTGATGAATTGGAAAACATTTTCACAAATCATCTTGAAAATCTGTTCCTTATCAAAGTAAACTTGGCAACAGCCGAAGTTTCATATGCCATTTTTCCTTAGCATGGCAGGATGTTTGGCTATACCGGCGATTTTTTTTTTTTTTTTTTTGGTAACGTAAATACCATTAGTATCCCTGTGCACGTAAGTGTTTTTACGGATGGGTCAGAAATTTTTTCTCCAATTCTGCGAAAATGGCATTTTCTGGGTAATGACTGACTTACCCTCTTTCTTAATTAAATTTCGAGTTTGGCCTCGGATTTTATCCTATTGAATGTGCATCTGCCCGTCACTTATAAAATAATCATAACAAAATTATCAGTTGGCACGGTTAATTCTTGAGATTGGCCCTGCGCATGGACGAATTCGCTGCGTCTAATTTTAAAGAAGGTGAAATTTAATATTCCAATCAGTGGGCAACACGTATGACAACATTAAGTGGTTTCGATATCATCAAGAATTCACTCCTAGCAGGATCATCCCACTAAGTATCGAAGAGGTAGCGGTTGTTACGACATAAAACATTTACAGAGGAAAAAAGTAAAATTAGCTACTCATCAGTTAATGCAAACCTAGGTCAAGCGAGCTGGCTTTTTGCTAGTCATTAAATCTCTATTTTAAGGACACATATAGTGGCTCTAGGTCAAGTGCTCATGTAGCAATCTCGTAAAGAACGATGAGTATTCAGTGAATGAGTTAGAATCTGTAAAGATTTGCTTTTGATTATGAGAAAGGAGATTGTCGTACACGAATGCAATCAATATACATTCAATGGCAAATCATTCGTAAGCAAGAAGGCATCTTAGACTGAAAGTTTCCATTATCACTTGATGTTGCTAACCTCAAAGCGTCCTGTGAGATTGTCATTGACGCATCGCAACATAGTCGTCTTCTTCGCATTTAGAAGACACAAACTGCCGAATCCTTTATTAAATCTGAAGTATTTTTCGAGTGTTAAAAAAAAGGAACTTATAGTACTGTTTATCATAGTGCGCAATAGTGGAAACGGTTCATTCTTTTTCTCTCAAAATGTTGTTTGTGAGATCCACTCCAACTTATTGGCGTTCAATTACTCGCCTAACATCGCCAAATACGCCATAAAAAAGTTTTCTTGATAATCATCCTTTTTTTACAAACCCCGGTGAAGAAATTCGTCTCTTCATCATCTGAGAAATGGACCGCGTTTAACAGAAAGGAACCAAGCCACATCAGCTATTGCCAAATTCAATTGGGCAATTTAATTTTATACTTGAAAACGGCCGTGCGGATTTTTGTGGAAATTTCAGTGAATTTTCTCCATAGCGCGATCACCAGAAAAGTGATATTGCCCAGTTAAATTTTGCGAAAGCTGATGTGACTTGGTTCCTTTCTGTTAAACACGGTCCAAATAGAGGCTGAGCAATTCTGCCGTGCTAAGGAAGAACGTCGTATAAACCTTCAGACGTTGCCAAGTTTCCTCAGATGAAAACCAAATTCACTGGGAAAATTGCGGATACTACTTTCCAAAATTTTCAGACGATTTTATACGCAATTTAATCTAAAATATCTGAACTTTTCAAGGAAAAATATACATGAACGTTTTCGAAAATACATGTTTTATCAAGGGAAATTTGGCAACTCTCGAATGTTCATACGGCGTTCTTCCTTAGCACGGCAGAATTGGACTCCATTTTGCAATCAATAACTACAATCTCTACCTCACTTCGGAATAAACGTAAATACCATTAGTATCCCTGTTCACATAAGTGTTTTTACGGATGGGCCAGAAATTGTAGTTCCTAATTATTGCCAAATGTAGTCCAGTTCAACCGTGTGAAATACCTACAACTCGCATGGTTCCTTTTGAGACTTCCCGCGTCAAGATCATGAATGAACCTCATCATAGTATGCAGATCTTGTTTCTATGAACAACATACAAATTCCCTGCTTTCGGGGCTGGGGCACCGCTCAGGAGGGGGCCATTAATGTTGCCATATTTCTCGGCATAGACTAGCGAAGACAAAAGAGAAAAAACCTACCGAAAGGATGACAATTATGGCAACGTCGCGCGATCAACCGCCGCGTCTTCTCGGAAAATGTCGAGCCGCGACTCACAGCTCAAGAATGCCCGCCATCAGTCTCGGTTTGATTGAAGGATTCACGCAGACGCGCCATAAATTCAGCGGTCCGTTCGGGAAAACAACGTATTTTCTCAGGAGTATCTATGACGCTTGCGCGGTTTTGTATTCGAACCTATCGATTCTGGTCCATCGGGGTGCCCGATGCGATGGCGGGAAACAAAGGCCCGCGATTTTTGAATACCAATCGCGATCCACGGAGCTGGTTAATAATTCAGTCGTTCGAATCCACGCGCGTGGACTGCCGTGCTGAGAAGAAACGCCGTATGATCATTAGAATGTTGCCAAATTTCCCCCGATAAAGCACGAATTTTTGAGGAAAATCATGATTGTACTTTCTCGAAAGGGAACGTTCATAAATTACTTCACTCTGGAAAAATAAATTCGGTCACATAAACTGAACGTTCGGTGTTCCGTATCATCCCAAATATTCGGTTTGTCAAACTGAACTTCCGATTCGTGTAACCGAACGTTCGGCATATACGACCGAACTTTGTTCGTCAGTTCACTTTACCGCACAAGTTCGGTCACACGAACCGAAAGTTCGGTTTGATGGACCGAAAATTAAGTTTGACAAACCGAATTAGTTGGGATGATATGGAACTCCGAACTTCGGTATATACGACCGAACTTTTTTTTTTAGTGCACGCCTTTTTCCGGTTTTTTGAACCCTCCTCCGTCCCCCCCCCTTTTTAGCGCTTCGTAACGCAACTTGTAACGGTCCTCTGAAATAATTACATAACGCTAGACGGACCCCCCTTCCCTGAAGATCTCAAAAATTGAGGGAAACTTTTGAATATGTAACTGGATAAAATTTGACGTATCTTTATTAAGTATGTACCTATGACAAAAATAACATCGAAGAAATGAGGATGACACACTTTGGATTTTGTGTGTTTCTTACCATTAGAGAGGGATCTGTAATACTAGCACTGCTCCTTCCCCTCTTGTAACGTAGCGTAACGTAAGCTCAACCCCTCCCCCCTCCCTCTGGAGGGTTTCGTAATTTATGAACGCTCCCTTAGCGATGGTAAAATACGCTCACTTTCCTAACCGTGCGTTAAAGTCTCCAAAGTATTGTAAGCTCCTTATAGATAATCCACAACCGCGTGGCGTGTTTTGCGATGAATCGATGAATCTGCCACTGAAACCTACGGAAAAGGATCGATTTACAGGGCGTTCGCAACGAATACCGTAATAATTGATTCTTTAGTATAGCTTATAATGGGAAAATATCGATAGTCGAATATCACACCTCGCCACTGCTGAATCCGCCTCTTGTTTGGTGCAGATTCTTCAACGATACTAGGGATTGTCGACCCAATTTTGGATTGTGTGTATTTTTACCACTAAAGAAGGTTGCATAACGCTGGAACTGCCCCCCTCCCTTTTTTAGCGCAGGCCCTTACCTACTCTCTCCCTTGATAATTACGTAATTTATGAACGCTCCCGAAGCTAGCTTCAGATCATTTGGATCAAATTGCGAGTAAACTCTGAGGAATTGGAGGTAAAGTACGTATTCACAAATGGCCAGGAAAATCTGTGACTCATCAAAGTTTTGCAGGGTGTCTACTGTCAGTAAAGACCAGAAAATGTCAGGAGGTTCGATTTTATCGAGAAAAAGCAGGAGAATATCAGGAAAATCGGTGATGGATCAGGAAATTCTGAGTGCTTAAAGTACTATCCAAACTTTTGATTCATTTCATTTTATATTTTCCAATCAAACGAGTGTCAATTTATTCGTGCAAAACATCAGGAAAATATCAGGAAATTCCGAATGCTTCAAGCATTATATCCATACTTTCTGTGAAAATTTGTGATTCATCAAAGTTTGCCGGGTGTCTACCGTCAATGAAGACCAGAAAATGTCAGGAAGTTCGATTTTATCAAGAAAAATCAGGAGAATTTCAGGAAAATCGGTGATGGATCAGGAAATTCCGAATGCTTCAAGCATTATCCAAACTTTTAATTCATTTCATTTAATATTTTCCATTCAAACGAGTGTCAATTCATTCGTGCAAAATATCAGGAAAAATCAGGAAAATGTCAGGAAATTCTGAATGCTTCAAGCACTATCCAAACTTTTGATTCATTTCATTTAATATTGTCCAATCAAACGAGTTTCAATTTATTCGTGCAAAATATCAGAAAAATTTCAGGAAATTCTGAATGCTTCAAGCACTATCCAAACTTTTGATTCATTTCATTTGATATTTTCCAATCAAAGGAGTGTCAGTTTATTCGTGCAAAATATCAGGAAAGATCAGGAAAATGTCAGGAAATTCTGAATGCTTCAAGCATTATCCAAACTTTTGATTCATTTCATTAAATATGTTCCAATTAAACGAGTGTCAATTCATCCGTGCAAAACATCAGGAAAATATCAGGAAACCCCGAAATTAAATTTTAGTAAACATCCCGAATCTGGCAACATTCGGGAGGTTCATGCGGCGTTTTTCCTTCTAGCGGAGCGGAAGATTTTCCCGAGGTTTGACGACCGCGGTGGTTTATCCGTCCCGACGAATAATAGCCGGGCCGGGTAAATGAAAAAACTCGCAAGGATAATTAATTGGCTTTCATTATCGGAACACACCCTCGTCGGGGTCAAGCTGACACCTCCGATCCTAATTGTAATTAATTACGGAGGATTAAAATTCTAGCAGGCCCCGCTCGCGGACCCCCGCAGCCGCAATCGCGTCCCACTCCTCGCGCTGAATTCGTCTCGCTTCTGACAAAAGGGCGTATATCGATTTCCGCCTGAGCTCTGTCTTTCGTATAAATCTATGCTTTCCGGGGCTCAAATGGAAATACAGATACGCCCTTACTTTAGAGAAGCGACGAATTCACTCATTTTCCTCGGTTCCCACGTCCTGTCTTCGCCGTTGACTCCACGGCATATTTTAGTTCCTGGGAGATTTAGGATAGAAGAAAAAAGACGGAATAGTTGGAATCTGCCGAAAAATTGAAATAATGAAGATACTTAGAGTCAGAATTAGAATTAGAGTCGCGTGATTTTGCCATGCCAGTCATTCTCACAAAATGTTTCCTGGTGCAAGAAATTGAATTTGCTGATTTTTGTGTGGTAAAGTACGTACTTTTGTACATAAATATTCTACATTTTGCAATTAGGAACTATAAATTCCGGCCCGGTCTAAAAACAACGTATGTGCCATTAGTTTCCCTATGCACATAAGTGTTTTTTCAAATGAGGCAGAATTTATAGGTCCAAATTGCAAAATGCAGTCCGCAATCTGAACAGTCAAGAAAAAAGCACGAAAAAAAGTGGCCCGAACTTTATGTATCAAGGTGGTAAAAGTAAAGCTCAGATTTGTTACTCTAATTGAAATATTTGAACTTTTTGGCCTTGCTTTTCCCCAAAATAGTGTGGGCCGGACCCAGCACTAGTTTACCACCTTGTTACATGTGAATAAATTCATCATTCATTATTTTTGAAAAATTTAGTTTTTTAATGTGTTTGTGTGGTTTCTTAATTTATTTTAGAAAATAATGAAAAAATAAAGAAAATGAAAATGGAATTATCGTGTGAGTTTGCTCGACCATTCATCTCTCAAAAAGTGTCCTGGGCGCCAAAAAAAATGACATTTGCTAACTATTTGTCGAGAATTACATCATTTTGTACATAAAGACACAATTATTATCAGTCAGCCATGTTTTCACGCCCAATTCTATTTCACGACACGCTTTGTGACTAGCGCAACAGCTGGCTGAAGATGTCGCATTTGCTAAACAATTTTCAACTCGTGTATAAAATATTATCCCAATGTCTGTGTAACTCATTCTGTGTTAATCGTTGTTGCAGGGGTGAGAAATTATACGTAACTAAAGATAAGCGAGAAATGAACAGGCCGAGAAAGAAAATATGCTGCTGGACTGTGATCGTGATTCTTCTAGTTTCTGCAGTAATCGCTTCAAGTAAGTTATTTTGCTCTTTTGTTCTAAAATTTTAGGATATATGTCATCAGATATTTATCGATATCCTTCGTTCCTAGGAAACATTGCAAACACATAATAATATTATTTTTAATAATAGGGCAATAATCAATGTCTCAATAACTGAATGCAAACTAAGTAACCCTTAGGGAGAGACTGGTGTTGTACCCAAAACGACTGCTGATTTTGAGTGAGACAACCCAGTTGGCAGTTGGAATACCGTACATAGGTGTTGTACTCAGCAGGGCCGGATTTAGGGGGCGGCAAATTTTGCAATTTTTTTAAATGGAGGTGTAAAAAAAAATTGGATTCAGATGGACTCAGATTGGACTTGAAATGAAAAGGAGAAGCCCTCGACGCGTTGGCATGTAACACATAGCGCCTACAGGACTACATGAATACCTCACGCATCGCGTCAAACACAGTGCGGTCAGCAGCGGTCGGCGTGAAACGCATAGCGCCTACAAGACTGCGTGAATACTTCACGCATTGCGTCTCAAACACAGAGCGTTCAGCAGCGGTCGGCGTGAAACGCATAGCGCTAACAAGACTGTAGGCATACTTCACGCATTGCGCCAAACACAGTGCGGTCAGCGCGGCGCGGTGGCGGAAGTTAGACCACATTTAGGTTTGTTCTTTGATAATTTTTTCGTTCATTTCTTATAAATGGAAGGCCTTGTCAACATAGAGATAGGTTTACGGAATTTAACTTTCGCACAAAGTTCCGTGAAATTCTGCTAGTAGTGTTGACAGGGCTTTCGCAAAAAATGTATCCAACACGAGTAAATGCGTCTTGCGTGTTTTGATGCTTGATCTCTCTAGATTAGCTAAAATTAATAAGATTTGTCCAAAGAGCAACTTTCTATGTTCAACAGCAAGCGAGATATCGCCCTTTGAAAAGTCGGGGTTCTGATGTCATTTTTACCGCGGTAGTGACACCCTTGGTTTCTTCCACCTTGCTTTCATCCAAGTTTCACGTTGAATAACGAGTGCGTCACACCGCACTATGGTCTGAGGGCGCCGAATTGTGGCCAAAAATCCGATTTTTGAAAGTACGAAAATCTGGCAATCGAGCATATAATCCTTATCTACATCCTTTAGTAGGTGTGAAATGACCCATCAAATCTTCTGTAATTGTTTTTACGATCAGATACATGGTGGCGAACTTCACATCCTCCGAGGTAAGTAAACAAACGTGAGAATTTAAAGTGCACGTCATCGTGTATTGCCTTGTGTCGTTTTGTGATAAGTTGACGTAAATCCCCGATCAAATATGGACAAGAAAGGTGAAAGTAAGTACTTTTTGATGGTTTAATCGTTTTTAGTATTAAGATGAATTTTATGACCACCATGAGACTCGAGACTCCAAAGTTTTGTCCTGATTTAGGCAAAAAATTGCCTTCATCTTAAGTTTTAGTTACCACTAACACGAGCTAACACGTTCTTATCAGTGTAAGAATGTAGCTCATATGTTCCTCTAACAGGATATCATCGGTTTTTTTGCCGCTTTTTGCCGCTTTTTGCCTCTGGGTCCTTTTTTGGTCATGTTAGTGAAGGACTTATACGATTTTCTGCGCAATCTGATTTCATTGCAGAAGGAAATAAGAGAGATGAGACAAGGTCAACGTTTGATATACGGTGATTCATATGTATTTTTGGCTGCTGAATCTGAAAATGATATCAGTTTTTTTCCAGCACTTGCCAGATTTCCGGAAAATAAAGTTTTTTTGCAAAAAACCTCATTTTTAAGCAAAATAATTTTTTCTCCGGAAAAACGACAAATGGTGGATAAAACTTAGGTATTTTTTTTTTATTCTTCAGCCTGTATACATAATACAAATTTATTAACTCGGCCCGCTGTGGTGCGTAGTGGTTGGAGTGCTGGCTTTAAGATCAAGAGGTTCCGAGTTCAATTCCTGGCTAGGCAACCCGAGAATGGTAATCCGCAAGGTTTTAGGGTCTGATCTGGGTCTGGGTCTGAAGGCCCCAGAGGCAAAAAGATGCAAAAAAACCTATGATATCCTGTTAGAGGAACATATGAGCTACATTCTTGCACTGATAAGAACGTGTTAGCTCGTGTTAGTGATAACTAAAACTTAAGTTGAAGGCAATTTTTTGCCTAAATTAGGACAAAACTTTGGAGTCTCATGGTGGTCATAAAATTCATCTTAATACTAAAAACGATTAAACCATCAAAAAGTACTTACTTTCACCTTTCTTGTCCATATTTGATCGGGGATTTACGTCAACTTATCACAAAACGACACAAGGCAATACACGATGACGTGCACTTTAAATCCTCACGTTTCTTTACTTACCTCGGAGGATGTGAAGTTCGCCACCATATATCTGATCGTAAAAACAATTACATAAGATTTGATAGGTCATTTCACACCTACTAAAGGATGTAGATAAGGATTATATGCTTGATTGCCAGATTTTCGCACTTTCAAAAATCGGATTTTTGGCCACGATTCATTAGGCCTAGAATCTTTATAATAATTCTAACCATGAAAATCAGCGCAGAATGGTTGAAAGCCTCCAATGAGTATAAGAATGTCAAAGCTATTTAGGTCTAACTAGTGTTGAGTATATCTAGAAAATTTTGCTAGCAGGGTTTGATGATCAAAGAGTAAATTATTTTTAAAAAATCGCTAGAAATGAAAATTTTTAGGGACAATTTTTGGTTCGGGGAGGGGGCGCCCTAAAGGGCTAATGCCATATGTCTTGCTAACACGAATATCACCATATTGAATGTGCAATTTTTTTAACTTACGCTCCAGTCAGGATCAATAGACCGAAAAACATAGTACTGACTTGATTCAATTTCAATCATTTCTTCTCCTCTTATTTTTCTGGATTAAATACGTAATATTTTTGGGGCTTCTGCCCTGATAATCTCTTGATCATTGAAAAATAGATTTCATATTATAGTGAGACAACTTTCAAAACATTAAACTGACATTCAATTTGGTATTCTAATCATATTTTGGCTTTTCTTCTAATTTTTTGGTTTCAAGGGCCTGCCGCCATCTTGGATTTAAGAATTTTGTAAAACTAAGGTCAAATTTGAATTCAGCGACCCAAAAAACATAAGTACACCAAATTTCATGATATTCTGATCATCTCCTGATTTATGGCCACAATTCGGCGCCCCCAGACCATAGTGCACCGACTGACGAATAAAGCAAGGTGGAAGAAATCAAGGGTATCACCACCGACGTGGATGACGTCAAAAACCCGAATTTTCAAAGGGCGATATCTTGGTTAATATTAAACGAAGAAAGTTGTTGTTTTAACAGATATTAGTATTTTTAGTTAATCTACAAGAATCAAGCATCAAAACCCGATTCTCTGACTAGCGCAACTGATCCATCAGGTAGGTGATGTACATTAACTATCGCCGTGCCATCCATGAAATTTGGTACGCACACACCAATTTAAATGGTTTGTAGTGCCAATTTAATTGTGTGCACAAAATTTGGTTCATGTACAACACCAACTGCGTTAGCTTGCTTAGTATCAGCAGTCTCCTCTCTGTCAGTACTGCAGTGCCAAGGAAGAACGCTGTATGAACATTCGAGCGTTGCCGAATTTCCCTCGATTAAATGTTCATTTTTTAGGAAAGTTATGAATATTTTTCCTTTAATTTCTCAGAATCTTCAGGCAAAATTGCGAACTAAATTATCCGAAAAATTGGGAGGAAAATATTCATAATTTTACCAGTAAATTCATGTTATGTCAAAGGAAATTTGGCAACGCCTGAAGGTTCATACGGCGTTTTTCTTTAGCACGGCAGAGTGCAACACTGACTTTTTCCCTTTCCTCAATGTGGAGGATCAGATTGCAAACCAGCAAGGGCTAGGTTTGTACAAGGCGAGCAAGGTCAGTTCATCGACAGGTAACCGCGGACAATGGAACGTTGTAGGTGTGGAAAGAGTGGAAGCCGAGGCTGTAACTGTAGCGAGGTACGCTAACCAAAGTTGGACGTGGGCAGGCATTATGAGCACTATTTGGGATTATGCCAAAGGCGTGGGTGGACATGTTACCGTGTGCTTACCTCCTCCGAATATTTGTAGTTTGTGTCTAGTACGGATTGCTCAAACACATTTGTCTGACAATGGGATTAATCGTTAATTTATGGAGCAAATGTTGCGGCTGGAACAACTGCAGGTGGGTGGCTGATGGTGTACAGATTTGATCTCGGTTTTCATTTTGGTCCGTCGGCCGGGAAGATTCGACTGTTGTAAAATAATGATGAACATATGTTTTATGATCACATTAATGTAAAATTGTTGTTATTTTCTAAATAAGGATGCTCATGATTCAGAGTAGGAACCTATTTACGTCCCAATGATTTTTTCCTTGAAAATTGTTCAACAAGAAGCAGATAATTGTATCTGAACAGGGTACAGTCTAAAATCTCTCTTAAAGAATTGATGATGGCTCCTCAAAGAAGAGGTAAAGGTCCAAAAGTGCACACCCCGCAAAAGCTTAAATGAAGATTTGCGCTTTTGAGGTGGTGAAGGCAGGAAGTCGTCTGCGCAAATGTTTTAGAAAAAGAGACAAGAAAAAGTACATCTATGTTAGAAATCTGATTGAACTGTAACAATACTTTTTCATTTCGTGCATACGCACGAGTGTGAAGGCGTTTTGACTTTTGAGGCATTCACCGCTTCGTGCGGGCCGCCGTGATGGCGGGTTGCACAGTTGCACTGTGAGGATCGAAATTAACAGAACGCCTTCAATTATTCGCTTATACTGCGTAGATATCCCCTAGGCACGAGTAGTCCCATACATGCATCAGGTGTGAATATCTTTTGTGCTTCAGTTTTGATTTTGCCATATGTTGAGCATTATTTGAAGGGATGCTATTCACGTGCATTATGATCTGCATCATCATTTTTGATCCTCATATGCATAGCCAACCGCTGTTGCGCCGTGGGTGAAGCGGTGAGTGCCTGCTGAGTTGAAACGCCTTCAATATAGCACGTATGCAACACGGACATCCATAGCGCCTGAATAGTTGCATCTAGGCGTTGTAATGAAATTCGTTTAGTGTTTGCCGGAATTTTTCCATGGTTAAAATAAAATCTGTGGACAAGAGGATCTTGGTATACTTATTCCGGGATTTTCGGGTCACCCTTTTCAAATCCTCGGCCTGGAGCCATGACTGCGACTTCAGATACATAGAGTGAAAAAGAAAGGAGAAGCTATCAAACATTAGGAAAGGAAGAGAGATGGATGTTTAAAAGGACCGGTTTATTAAGAACGTGTGCTTTAATTCAGATTTAAGAGGACCTCCAGAAACAGACTTGAATCGACATTGACTTATATTCGGGATTTTCAATTAAAGAAAAACATAATATCGGCGCCAATAGACATAGTCCTAATTAAAATTTAATGCCTCTGTTTTATGAGCTGTGCAGCGTAAAAACACACGTTTGATAACGGAAGCCTCGTTTTGGTTGTCAATCTGCCGAGAGCTAATTTAATCGAGCGGATGCTTCAGTTTTTACTGCTAGATATATATCGACAACTTTTACAGTGGCGTGGCGTTAGTGATCGATTATTATCGATTTTCCCCATTTGAGGTTGTAGTGAAAAATCGATTATCAAGGTGTTCGTTGCGAACACCCTGTTTATCGATCCTTTCCCTTACGTTTAAATGACAGATCAATTAAAATATCGAAAAGCACGCCACGCCACTGAACTTTTACACTATCGCTAAAGAAGGAAGCATATCTTTTCAACTTCCTTGGTACAGCCGCCCAAATTTGGACTGAAAATTTGTCATGATACCTACCTTGAAAACGAAAAAAATTGCATTTACAATAATAAGATAGAATATTCTGAATTTTTCTCGTTTAGCCGTATATATTGAGGATGATAGTCATAAGTATGTAAGTATGCATCTATAGTCTGATAAATCGATTTATCGTCTGCAGTATAAGTTATTTTCAAACTTAAATTCAATATCCCAGGCAGTGTTCAGTTCATCGATTGAGTCACACCCGCACAATAGCACGGCTTTCTTTTATTTTCCTCGTTGTTTCAAAACTGAACTTTTTATTATAGTATTTCATTTCTGTCATTAACATAATCAAAAAATTGGAGACAACTCGCCGTTTAGGGCGATTTCCGATGCACACGGTTCAATTTTTTATGTAACTTTTCCTCCAACTCGCTTGAATAGAAATTTTTTGCATATGCATGACACAGTAAAAATTGTCATACATTAAGTTGGAAGAAAAGTTGAATACAAAGTTGAACCGCGCGCATCGGGCTCAAGGGCCCTCTTGCACTTCAACAGAGCACACAACTTGCAAGAACAAACATAAATGTGGTTTAATAATTCTAACTTCCGCCGCCGCTGCACCGCGCTGATCGCACTGTGTTTGGCGCAATGCGTGAAGTATTCCTGCAGTCTTGCAGGCGCTATGCGTTCCACGCCAACCGCTATTGACCGCACTATGTTTGACGCGATGCGTGAAGTATTCATGCAGTCTCGTAGGCGCTAATATGTGTGTCATGCCGACCGCCGCGCCGAGGGCTTGTCCTTTTCATCTCAAGTCCTCGTCATCATTCCTCTCTGCGCTGAGCTCCAGGCCAAATTGCGTGTTTAGTTCCTCTCGAAACTCGACTAATTAAAGATACTGTCTCTTGTATCACCGAAAAACGACAAAATTAGAAAGTACTATACTCTCAGGAAAAAGAGATTTTGTTTCCTTTTCTTATCGATAATTTTTTTTTCTGAATCCGATTTTTTTATACTTACATTTAATAAAATTGCGAAATTTGCCGCCCCCTAATTTGCCGCCATGGGCCGCGACCGACGTGGCCACCCCCTTAATCCGGCCCTGCTCGTTTTTTTCGCGATTTTTAGGACTTTCTTACCCTTAACCACTCTCCTTCCAGCGAGAAATTGCCGGCTACACCACCGAGGTGTTTAAACTAGCTTCGACTTGATCCAGGATGAAAAGCATGCGAGAAAGTAGCGGACTTGTCGGCCATGATGAAGCATCAACTTCCGACCTTTCCTCGCGATCAGTAATTCGGTCACGGAGTCGATCGAACCGAATTTACGCGGGTCAAAACTGAGATCGTGTTTCAAAATATTTGTTCCGGTCGTGGCCGCTCGCGAATTTGAAGCGCGAAACGTGAGCGAAATCCGTACGAGCAAAACCTTTGGCGCCGCACAGCGGGACGAATAATCAGGAGAGGTCGGGCATGAAATTTTTGAATAAATCTGCAAAATTTTATTTTCTTTTCGTCACATGACAAATTTTAAGAAATGCGTACTGAAGGAATTTTTACGAGGAAACAAATGGAACCACTTTCTAAACTTTCATATCTCGTATTAATAAAGATATAAGTTTTTAAAGTTTCCGAATCATGTGCGACATTCTCCATTAAACCGCTCCATTGTGCGCCGAATTTAGTAGGACCTCCGTTGGAGAACGAACTTCATTTCTTCGTCAGAGCACTCTAGAATAAGAATCGGATCCATTCGGCGAGTAGAGAGGATACTGAAGCGTGGGTCATTTTTAATCAAGCTTGAAATGGATTTTATTTTGCATTGAGGGACAGGATTCCTGGCTTATTTTAGAAACAACGGACATGCCATTACTTTCTCCACACAGATAGGCGCTTTTACGAATGAGCCCGAAATAGAGGTTCCCTAATGGTAAAGTTAGTCGAAATGAGGTATCCAGTGATCCAGTGATGTCTCGATGGTCAAATCTTACAGGATAGTAAAAAGTAATGAATATACTCGGCCGATATTCCGAATCACTAAGCTTAGTAGCAGCAAAAATACATCAATGCAAGATAAAAACATTGTGATATACGTCATGGCAGCGTTTGTGTCAGTGATTGCCTCGGTTGCTTACGTCATGGTCTGTTTTCCGTTGAATGCAAATCAATCTTACCTCTCAAGTGCGAGTCTTCAGAGCCCGCAGTATCATCCAACTTGTTCAAAACCCATGTAATGGAGAATTTGCAGGTGTCTGAAATTCGATGAATTTCGTGTTTATATGGATACTATTGAGTGAACTGATCGCTAGGATATCTGTGGTTCATAAATTGGACAATTATTGGAGGAGATATGACAAAATAACCTAATCTGCTAAAATACATGTGTTTTAATGGGAAATGCCACCAGATGACGTCACCAGGCGGGTGCATCTTCTCATTTTTAAATCTATTTTTATATGTTCGCCGATATCAGAAAAAAATTGTAAAAAATACTGCGGAATCAGTTTTTTGAACTCTTACTGGAAAAAAAAAACGAATTGGATCTAGAGTCCGGACTCTTAAAAACATCGACAAGAAAAAACACTCTTGATTCAATCGGATTCAAGCTTAAATCAAGAACCAAGCCTCTTAATTTGAGCGGATTTCCTTTTGATTTAAGCTTAAATCTGATTGAATCAAGAGTATTTTTTCTTGTCCATGTTTTCACGAGTCTGGACTCTAGATTCAATGTGTTTTTTTTTCCAGTGTGAAGTTATAAAAAATTTGCGTGCAAATTCTCCATTATTCAATTTCAGACTGATTATTGATCTCATGAAATGTTTCTCTCTGATTTCAGCTCTAGTTATATTCATGCAGAATGGTATGCCACCAATCGAGAGCAGGAGTATAGGAGAGAGAGAGAAAACGCTGGGTGCCGGAGTCGGTGGGCTCGGAATCGGCGGGAAAATGTATCCACCAACGCCCTCGCCTTCTTCAACGATGCTACCCCCTCCACCCACAACAGATATGACCGGTCGACACGGTATGATTTCATTTACATGCTCTGTCAAACTCCTCCGAGCAGTTGGAATGTTGTTCATAATGTTGTAGATTTGCTAATTGCTATCAAAGAAAAATTACAAAAAATATGCGATGCGGTAGTGAAAAACCTTCGTCAGATGGATAAATTTAAAAGGGGGGGGGGGATTGTCTCCGTCCGAAAAAAGAAATAAAAAAGTCCGTCAATACCAAAAATTCCCGAATTTTATTCCCCAGTTTATTTTTCGAGTGGAACCGGTCACCCTAATCGGTTTAGAAACTTAGGGTCAGCCGACATCGGTTGGTCCAGTGGTTAGCGCAACTGATCACAGACCTAGATGTCCCGGGTTCGAATCCCGGCCTCGGTGGCAAGATTTGATGGTCTCAGATCTTGTCACCGTGGAGTGGCATGGATGTTTCTCTTCGTTTCTTCCTTTGTACTTCTGTTTCTACTGTTGTTGTAATCTTCCCATCATTTAGCGGTGGCTGTTTGTCTACACGACTAAGGCCAATGAACTATACCTAGAGTGCGCAAGCTCTCAAAAAAAAAAACAAAAAAACTTAGGGTCATGTATAAGAATAATATCTATGGCCAAAATGCGACACCGTGTCTCTCCATTGCGATGTTTCAAAATTTACGCTCCTACTATATTTTATGGAAGAGAAACAAGGCAACTTTAACTTGAGTATAATGAATGAATTTGAATTCTTTGCGAAGAAGAATCAAGGGTTTTTTTAAAAAGAAATTACGTTGAATTATTTTCCAAAGAAAAAACGGAGTAGGATAGGAATCCTGAGGGGAAGTACGAGGTTTCGCACTATGCTGCCGTGCTAAGGAAAAACGCTGTATGAACCTTCTAGCGTTGCCAAATTTCCTTTGATAGAACACGATTTTTCTGATAAATTTATGAATATTTACCTTTCGTTTTTTAGATTATTTTGTACGCAATTCCACCTAAAATGCCTGAAAATTTCAAGGGAAAGTATTCATCACTTTCCTAAAAAATAAACGTTTTATAGGAAGAAATGTGGCAACTTTCTAATGGTCTTACGGCGCTCTTCCGCAGCTATCCATAGTGTCGCTATCGATATGCAGCGAAGAATCAGGGAATCTCGATCTCATGCACGAGTCTCATAGCGAAATGAAAATTCATGAAGTAGTTTAATCCCTGTTTTTTCGACTCATTGGATGGAAACTGACCGTCTTGGATCATTATCATCCTGGTCTCAAGTCTCAACCCTTTTTTCTATTAAAAGACGGACGTGGAGCACGTGTGCGTCAAATTGAATCTCGTGCCAAGTTTTCAAAGTTAGTTCTCGCTCATTGGTTACTCAGGTGTGAGCAATATCCAATCAACATTCCCAATTTCATTCATAACCTCAACATGAGCGGGAAAATGTTTGTTTACATCCAGCTCTGCATTTTCCTCGAGTCGAGTGAAAGTTCTACTAGCTGCGATACGATTCTAATTAAAGTAATTTTACGTCAGCAGATCTCGGTCTGGAAAATATCGTTATGTTCTCCTATCTTTCTTCGTCATTGTTCGAGCTGTTATGAAATTTTAAACTCGCGATGTTGTATGAAAATGATTAGCCCTGGGTTTAGGTGGTAATGTCAAAACTCTTCTTCATCATCAATTTAGCTTGTAAGTCCTCAGTTTTTTAATTTGTAAGTGTACATAATTTTTCAAAAGCTTGCCTAAATGCGTTATAAATGAAGGGATCCAATTTTAATGGGTCTGGTACCAATACTGAAATTATCCTGCTTTGATATAAAACGCAGCAAAAGAAAACTTCAGCATCCAAAATTAATGAATTTTTAGTCACCTCTGCTCTCTGCCACTTTGCTGGAATTTGAGTTGCCTGTTTATTGAGGAGAACTGTGCAACCATCAGCAAGTATATGACAAGAGTTTATGAAGCATCATCTAGTATATGATACTTTTCCATGGTAAGGTACCCATGGTACTTAACTTCAGTAGGAATGCTAATGCGTAATAATTCTGATAGTATCTTAACCATACACATGAGCCTTCTCATGAATTTCGTAGTACACATATGTTAGCAAACTCACATTTTAAGTCAGAGTAGCCTCAAATTAATACTCGCCAATTTTGAAAGAGAACTTTGAAACATATGTTGTCGCTGGTCGAAAAATAAGTAGTATTGTATCAGTAACGTCCTGTCTAAATTTCATCCTGAATACCATTCCTTCCTTGCCGCTATATTTTCAATACATAGACTTTTAACCATTCTGTGTCTCCTTTTTTTTCCAGTGAAACGGGCAATTCAAGGAGAACTCACCATTGAAAACATTAAGTTTTCCTCTGCTCTTGCTGATCCTGAATCAGAAGACTTTAAATCTTTGGCGACATCTCTAGAAGGAGAGGTCTGTATTTCTTTTTAACGTAGCTAATGTCAACCCTTTATTGGTTCAAAAAATGAGTGAGGCTTAGATAATCGTAGAAAAATTATAGAATTACTAAAAGTCACATGAATTTCTCTCTCAGAAAAGTACATGAGACAGAGTTTTCTGACGCGTCCACAATGAAGTTTGGGTGTACAAACTTAAAATACGTTATGTGGGTCTGAGAGATCACCTAGCCCCCTTGTCAGAGCCAAACATAGCAAAAACATAGCATCACAGGTTAAATTTTGTCGTAACACTTTAGCTACCCCACTTGCCAGGCACGAGTATTCTTTGGTGGTAGGACTGCATAACAACCAAGAGACAGATATGCAGTGTACTTTACTCTTTACTCTAAACGTATTTTCTTTTTAATTTAATGACGTAATGATTTTGTTTCAGTTGAAAAAAGTGCTGTTCAATTCTGCCATGCTCAATTATGGATCTTCAAACATCACCGTGAAAGTTATCGAATTTTCGTAAGTACTGTGTCGTATTATTTTGAGTGTGCTGATCGCAGAAAATCTACAATTACTCCAAAAAAAGTGGAGCCTGCTTTGAATCAAATCAACTTAAGGATCAAATAGGCAGCCCAATCATTGTATCTTCACTGGAGAACTACAGAAAAAAATTTCAGGAAAAAAAAATCCAAATAGTTTTTTTCAGCCACATGGAGAAAACTGAAGTATCAATTTGTCTTAGATGTTATATACAAGGACCTGCTCCAAAAGTTTTTGCAACAAAAACGTTTGGAAGGCAATTTCGATGAGGAAAAATCAAGTAGTAGGTGGATAATATATGGGGAGAGGAAAGGAGTTGTATAGTTGCGTTCAAAATTTGGGCACCTCTTTTTGTATTTCCTTTAATAGGGCTTCTAGTGATGGAAATGAAAGCATATCCACGGTCAAAGAGGGAAACCATGTATCTCTGACCGAGACATTGCAGACCCTCTGCTGTACTTCATTTTTACTTTGAAAAACTAGTCAATGTATTTTTTGAAAACTTCTGTATATTCCTGATTTACATCTCACGCCATGATTACTTAAGGTGACAATTTTTTGTGTATTAGGCAAGGTAGTGTTGTCGTAAAATACCGAATTGGTTGGGTCCACAAAGATGGAATTAGGAATCCACCAGATCCTATGACTCAAGAAAAACTAAAAGATCAGCTGTCTGAATACTTAAGACGAAACAATGGACATTTATACAACTACAGCGTACCCACTTCAAAATTGAAATCTGAGGGTAAGTTTGTTTGAATCAATCTTTCCACTTTCTATTCACTCACCTGTGTACCACATTCTATACCTCATATTATCATCTAGAAAAGAAAAATTTAATTAACAGAACCTCATCTATAAGGACAGTGAAAGGAATATTTTGGTCTAACTTAATTCAAAGAAGTCCCCGCAAACTGCAGCTGAAGAACTATAAATTACATCACCTTCTCCTAAAAACCTACTTTTCAGGACAGCAATTGTCACCTCAAAGTAGGTAACTTCTAATTAGTAAACCTAAAAAAATTATCTCAGTAAAATACTTCGCATTACTCAGCTTTAAAATAAATACAGACCATCACAAATTTTATGATCCATTTTATAATTATTCATTAAGAGCGGTTTGAACAGGGTTGTTTTATAACTTTAAACTTCTGACAATTGATGGCTATCATGGAAATTTAAACAAGTTTGTAGCCTTTCTTTTCTTGTAGGCTTAAAATTTTAAGTGAAATCCTGCCACTTTTGTTGAATCGTCTAAAACTTTTTAATCGTTTTACAGAACTACACATTTATTGTAGGTATGTAACAAATTATTCTATTATTCTTTCTACTCTTCCAGCGATTGTCGATCTGTGTCTGTTCAACAAGGCTAACTGCTCTCACACTTGCCAATTTGATTATGAGTCTCTGAATTTCATGTGTTTGTGCCCTGCCAGTTTGAAACTTATTAATGGAAAAACCTGCATTCCTATGGGTAAGTCAATTCATTTCTGTTGCCTTGGATAACGTCACAGTATTTCATCAAGAAATTTACAAAATGATTTTTTTGTTTCATATTGAACAGCATAATTTAAGAATTGAGTACTTAATAAATGGATCAATTGATTTTTTGGTCCAAACAGAATTCTTGCAATTGACTTTAGAAAAACTTTGTGAGCTACTTTAATCTTAATCAACTTTGACGTTCCGTCTCACAGCTTTAAGTTTGTTTAAATTTATCTGCCTAGTAAGAGAAAGAAAAACATACATTTAAAAATATAATTGTAAGTAAGATTTGAAAAAAAAAAAATCAAAAATATTAAGATTTAAAAAAACACATGGTGTATCAAATGTAACCTCGTTGTAAGTTGCTTATAGTAAAATTCATCTTGCTTTCTTTCCTTAATTTTTATCAATACTTAGAGCTTCATAATTTTAAAGTTGATTGCAAATCATCCGAAAATTCTGTCTTATTTCACTTGGCCTTCATCTCATTTTTAAAATATTTCCTAAGTAGTATTAAAATGTGAATAGTATCTGCCATTTAATGTTCTTTCTACCTCAGTTTCATGTTCTTCAACTACCCATAATAATTTGGACTCTTTCAGGACTATAACGCAGTAACATTTTCTGCCTCAATTCTTTGCATTTATTTAGTTTCTAAAATCAGATTCAATCCAAAAAACATTAGATGAAGGGTCAACAATTTTTTCCGTTCAATTTATTTGAAAGTCATTTTCTAGGAATAAATACATTGTTTTAGTAGCGCATTAAAATGACATAAGATTTGTAAGATTTGAGAGTAATGATTAAGAGAATATTATCAAGTGTGCTGTAACATATTCTTGTGAAAGTAAAGAAACAATCTGAGGCGGGCTAATTTTCAAAGGGACATCTACAGTGGTAAATAAGTCTTGAAACCAGTTCAGGCCTAAGTCAATGTAAAAATCCCATGGTTCATTCAGCGCAAACATTCCTTAAGATGAAAGGGGGGGAAAACTTTAAAAAATGAGGGGTAATATCTCCATTATATATTTGATACATCATTCAAGTTTTTCTTCAGTTAATCAGGAACGCATTTTTAAACATGAGTCTAATTTGTCGTTTTGTTTCTATTTTTTTTCCTCTAGAATCTCATGATATCAGCTCAAAGTTAGAACCAGAATCATCATATGAGGCAGAACCAGCAAGTGAACCAGAGCCATCATCTGAGCCAGAACCATCATCTGAACCAGAACCATCATCCGAACCAGAGCCATCATCTGAACCAGAACCATCATCTGAACCTGAACCTGAGTCAAAATCAGAGCCGGAACCCTCATCAGAGCCGGATTCTAGATTTGAAGCTGATCCATCTTTTGAATCTGAGTCTAGTTTTGACTCAGAACCAAAGTCTGAACCTGAACCTAAATCTGAGCCTGAGCCCAAATCAGAACCTGAACCCAAATCTGAACCTGAACCCAAATCTGAGCCAGAACCAACATCAGAACCTGAGCCTAAATCTGAGCCTGAACCGAAAGCAGATTCTGAATCTTCCTCTGACCTACACTCACATTATTCAGCCACACCTGAGTCAGAGTCAAAGTCTGATTCAGACTCAGAGTCGGAACCAGAACCGAAATCAGAACCTGAGCCAAAATCAGAACCTGAGCCCAGTGCAAAATTAGAATCTCTCCCGCAAGGAGAACCAAAGTCTGAACCTGAGCCTAAGTCAGAGCCGGAGCCAAAATCTGAGCCTGAGCCTAAGTCAGAACCGGAACCGAAATCCGAGCCTCAGCCCAAGTCAGAGCCTGAGCCAAAATCTGAGCCTGAGCCAAAATCTGAGCCCGAGCCTAAGTCAGAGCCAGAGCCAAAATCTGAGCCTGAACCCACTTCTGAACCTGAGCCCAAATCAGAACCTGAACCGAAATCAGAACCTGAACCGAAATCAGAACCTGAACCGAAATCAGAACCTGAACCGAAATCAGAACCTGAACCGAAATCAGAACCTGAGCCGAAATCTGATGGAGACTCCGACAAAAGCGCAGAAGAAGTATTAAATTCTGTCTTAAAATCTAAACCAGGTGTAGTTGGGAAGCAAAAGGAAAATGAATCAGAGCAAAATACCTCTCAAGAAGAAGTTTCTGAATCAAAATCAAGCTCCAATGAATCATCAAACAATTCTGGACATAGTTCCGAATCTTCAGAGTCAAAGGAAGATACGAATGATAAATCCAAAGCAGAGATAAACTCAAACATGAAATCCACCGAAAACTCTACCACTAATGAAGATGAAATTTCCAAAACTGACACGAAAAGTTCAATCAATGATGAAATCATATCAGGGGATGAACACAAGTTTGATTTGCACAACTCCTTCAAAGGTTTAGTCGGCCCGTTCCCAGGAGATTCCAGTATAACCGACGAGGAGCATTTAGAAGCAAATGGAGCAGAACAAGATGAGAATAATGCTTTCCATCAGTTCGGAGGAATGAGTCATTTGTCTGAAAATGGGCACACTGCTGAAAAGTATAATCATCTAACCAGTATGGAAGAATTCTCAAAACCAAGAAGTATGCACAATTCCGAAGAGAGCAATCCTCATTTCGGTTCAGCTCCTGATGTAGAGTATTTGAATCCTCATGACCTAACAGGTACAAAATCAAAGGACGAAGAATTAAGTAAAGTTGTAAGTGGTGCAGCTGATGAAATGGATGTCACAACTTTCAGTTCCGAATTGACCAGAGGAACAGAGGAAGATTCAAAAGAAAAAACTAATGATGGAGTTGAGCCGACAACTGTGAAAGCAACACAGTCGCACAGCTCTGAGAAGAAGGTCGATGCTTTTGAAGTGGAAGAGAGTATTCATGAACAATCCTCATCTACTCAGAGCTCCTCTCAAAGCGCAGATGTAACCGATGAAAATAAATCGGTCAGCTCAACCGTAGCAAGTCATCACTCAACGATTAGTGATGAATCTAGTAAATGGATGAGTCAAGAATATTCTACGGAATCAAGTAGTGTTGAATCAGAATCCGCCACCTCTGAAACTTCCATGCAGTCTACTAAGTCGAAGGAGTCAGACACTTTTGAGGTCTCTGAAAGTCAAAGTGAAAAGTCTTTGTCAAGTGAATCAAGCCCCTCTGAGAGAAATGTAGAGTCTGCTTCAATAACTTCTGTCAGTTCGAGCTCTTCAACGGAGGCCAGCTCCTCTACCTTTTCTTCAGATGTAAGGGCTGCAGATTTGAAAAAATCTGATGCTGCGGAAGTCTCAACAACTCACAGCTCGTTAGATATTGATTCTACAAAATCTAGTAGCACTCTAGAAATCTCAAGTACCTCAGACTATGATTCAGCTCCGAAGACTGCTGAAAGCTCCACATCTACTAGCCATGAACCCGTGAGCAGAAATGATCAAGCAACATCGTCAGTTTCAAATGAAGATCAGTCAAATGAGGGAGGCGAGAGCACCACAAAATCTTTGCTAAACGGAAGTAGCGTTTTTAATGATAATGACGACTCCAACAATTTTCAAACTTTATCTGAAGAAAGTAAATCAACCAAGGTTGCAAATAATAGAGAAATCAGCTCTAACGAAGAAGTGAGTAGCGTTGATGAAAATAACCTAAAGCACCTTGATAGTGAGAGTATTAGTTCTAACTCAACCCTAGCAGACTACGTTAGTAAGGAAAGTAAAAGTAGCATAGAAACTTTAAATGATGAAGGTGAGAGGAAAAACAATGAGGATGAGCAGGAACATCCCGCAACAGTAGTTCCCTCCAAAGGAGAGGACTCTTCGAATGAATCCGAGTCGGTTGACAAAAGTAAATCATCTGAAAATTGGGGGAAAAATAAATCAATCGACGATGATAGTTCATATGCAAATAATGTTGATGATAATGATTTCAGTTCAGCTGTTCCCAGTAAAAAGAAATTAAGTGAGAAAACTAAAAAAGTTGAGCATGAAAAAAAGAATAAGCATGATCAGTACTTTGCCAGCACAGCATCCCCTGTCTCATCTTTTGTAACACCAGTAGCAGAAAAAGATTCTAGCTCTGAGGCAGATTTAAAAGTTGATATCGGAAACGTAAATGATATGATGCCATTCCAGCAGTTTTCAAAGTGCACAACGGTGCAATTCCAGTGTGTTAATGATACCACTCATGATGGTGCTTACTGCATCGATCAGTCCTCAAGATGCGATTCGGTAGCAGATTGTAGGGATGGCTCTGATGAAATCGGTTGCAAGGAAGAAAAATGTTTGGGAAATTTCCAGTGTGCAAATGGAGATTGCCTAAAACGTGATTTGGTGTGCAATGGCATCACCGACTGCTTCGATGGGTCTGACGAGCAGAACTGCGAGAAGTGGCAGTGTATATTTGATGAAACCCAGTGTCCCAACGGAAGGTGTATTCCAACCATTTGGAAATGTGATGGCAAGCCTGACTGTAGCAATCATACAGATGAGCTGAATTGCCCTCAAAGTTGTGGCAATGATGAGTTCCACTGTTCGGAAGGCTATTGTATCGCAAGCACACTACGTTGCAATGGTATCCCAGACTGTTATAATGGAGAAGATGAAAAATTATGTGACTGTGATGTAGACCAACATAAGTGTAACACAGGTGGATGTGTTGACAAACAGAAAGTCTGTGATGGTGTCTACGACTGCCTGGATATGAGTGATGAATGGGATTGTGTTTCTTATGACAAGGTGGTGAAAATCCGAAGTAGCTCTGATGAATCGAAGCTTTGCTATGATAACTGGAATAAAGATGCGGGTGACTTGATCTGTCAAAGATTAGGTTTTGCCAAGTCGTTGTCTGATGTCGGTCGAAAAATTGATGCCGCTGATTTGGCCTCGATGAAAGTTGTAACACTGAAACAGAACGTTTCTCTTGACCCAAGTTTACCTGTTTCTGCCTACCTTGGGCCTGCCTCTGAATGCTCTGAGATTGTGGATTTAGCTTGTCAAGAATACAGTAAGTAGCTGATCCACCAATGTACTTACATTCAATTAAACTTAGTTTTTTTATGTCTGTTGATAATCTTTTTGGAATAACTTTTTAGCAATGCTAGTTAGTTTTGATTCGACTAGAGCTGTATTTTACGCCGTAAAACGGCATCTTTCGTGAGCCTGAGCACCTACCCACAAGAGGGTATCTTAACATAATTTGCATCGTGTTGATTTTCACAATATTTTCATTTTCTTTATCTTGTGAATTTTTACTAACTCTGTGACAGCGGTGCAAAATTAAAATATCTCCTCAAATTCTTTAAAACCATGAGGTGAAATAATGTTTACTTATTTTTCTACTGACAAACTTTTCAAAAACCAAAAGTTGCAAAGAAACTTATTATTCCTTTTTCTGTAAGTCGTATTTTCTTGCAAGTTTATGCATGAAATTAACTTAACTTTAAATTGTTTTTTGAGCTCGATTTTTTTCGTTTGTTTTCAGCCTGTGGCACTTTCACTGCTGTAGCCAGTGACATGCCATCAACGCCGACGAAGCACTCTATCGCTGTCAGCGGACAGTGGCCCTCGATTGTAGCTCTCTCAAATATAAAGAGCAGGAAAACTTGTGCAGCCAGCATTTTAAGCCCCAACTGGCTTTTAGGTTCCTACAGCTGCCTTTATTCAAAGTGAGTAATAGCCAATCTTTCTCAGTTTTTTGTCAGGGTCATTACTGAATGATTGTGGGATTTAAGGATGCTGATTTTTCTAAATTGATGCTGAAAAATCGATTTTCTTAGAGAAGAATTCTTGGATTTGGTTTTAGAACATCTGGCGTTTGGATACCAATACTTTTTCTCTATCCTACAAGAAATTACTTGAAAAAAAGTGTCTCTGTCCAGAGTTTTTTTGACTGCACTTTTTACGTACCTCCTTGAATATTAACTAAAATTACAGCAGCCTGTTAGAAGAGTCTGCAAATTAATCTTATTCCAAAGAGGAGCCTTTGTAATTAATAATTTATAATTAATGCACAAAACTGTTTTAGCTGTGAATTCTTATTTATTATTTCTCTCTTGTTTCAGGAATAAAATTATTTCAACAGAAAATTGGGTAGCATACGGAGGAGATGTAGAGTTCTCTGCAAACCATGAAGAACTTCAGAAACGAGATGTTATCTCTATAGTTCCTCATCCCGAATTCAAATACAATGGACTATTGTACACCAATGATATTGTTTTAGTTCAACTCAAAGAGCCATTCCTACTTGCTGGATCAACCGAAGCAATTTGTCTACCTCTGAAAGAAGCTGACCCTCAGCAAACTTGCGTCGTTGCCAGCTGGGTTGAAAGTTCACCAATGAGTAAGAAATTTCTCTTTATAAGCACATTTCATGTCCTTTTCTGGTAAAGTTCTCAGTGCAAAAACTATACTTGCCCAAGCCCGTGAACGCAGAGGAATAATAAATAGATATTTATGTTCTCCTGAGGTCTTTGGCTGAGAGTCCTTTTTTGGAATCGAGAGCATTTTATCGCTAGTAATTAAGTAATTGAATTGAGGAGAGTGATGTTGTTAAGTACAAGAGCTTCTTCTTAAGACTTCATAGATTTTTCCTCAGGACAGACCATTTTTGGCACATTGCCCTGCTTCAAAAAAAGAGAATACTTTTTCACGTTGCATCCAACACCAATGCATAAAGTTTCTCTCATGAACCTAAATTTGCCTGATGAGACAAACGCACGAGTTTGCTGCTAATTCTCTCTCTCCTCAGCTGCTTTTTAATTAACAGTTAACTATGGTTGAAAATTCCAAATATTTCAGGAAATCGGATTTTATGCTGTGCTTTTTTATTTTTGTTTATTTCAATGTTTTGAATCCTCCCTTTAGTTTTTGTTTTTATATTTATATCCTTATCTCATCTTCTCATTACAGATGGTAGTAAGAGGCATCTAGAATTCATGCCAGTCTCAATGTTAGATGCGTCAGAATGCAACTCAACCAGTCATTACTCAGGATTCTTATCCAATGATGAAATCTGTGCTCAGTTTTCAAATCCTGAAGGAACTCCTTGCTTTGTGAGTACTTGAATAGTTGTTACTTTTCATAAGAATATTATTCTACCTCTAAAAATAGTCAAAGTTGACCCAATTTCACACAATTTTATGATAGTGAATTTTCAATGGACTGTGTAGTCGCAAAACACCTCACCATTTTAATTTATTTTCATGGAAGTTTTTGAACTTCTGCAATTAGCCAAGATTCATTGTCTTAATCTAGGTACCATTCGTTGTGCTTTTAAGTATCTCCAGCTGTTTAAGGGTATTTTCCATCACATTGAACCATAGTTCATGGAAATATTCTTAAAAGGAATAAAAAGGGGAATGATTCTCTCATTTTAATAATGTAACCGATGGTACCATTTTCATCTTTTTTTTCTCTTCCTCCACGATTATCCATAACTTCACCCTCAGGCTGATCAATGATCACTTCTGCCATACTGAGTCATAGAGCAGAAAATCCATATTTTACCCAAGTCTACTAAGTAATTGCAAAATATAATTCTGCTTGTTTAAAAAAATAAGATACACTTTACATCAAAGCCAAAATTGAAACATTTACGCCGATGATAACAGATAAAATTGCGGCCATCCCATAAGACTCCATGTATTGAACAAATTACAATTCCGTTTTACCGTAAGTTGGAATTCCTGCCCTAATCTTACTGTCCTTGCACTATCTTACGGTCTACTTATCTGAACTGTGTTAGCAAGGCAGAATTAGAGTAAGAATTTTCTCCGTATGTTAACTTGTCCCAGTCTAATATTTTGCTCTAGCATGATTATTGTTTCTATTTTTCTGTGGTCTCACCTAGTTTTATTTTTTTTTTTCATAAATAGAATGATGAAGGAGCTCCTTTGATGTGCAATAACGATGGCTCAACATGGGAGCTGCAAGGTGTCCTGAGCTATCATCAATCTTGTGGAAAGAAGTCTCATCCACCTGTTTTCTCAGCCGTATCGGCAGTAAAACCATGGATCCATCACACCATCGTAGGAACGAAACTCCAAAGTGCGTCCAGGAGAAGGTGATCCAGAGCTGATTTAGTCATTTCTTCTGAATTTGGAGTATGTTGAGACTATTCCTATCAACTAATCCAACTAAAGTCTGATTTTAGTCGGTATAGTTTTTTCAATCGTCTCATTGCTCTGTAAAAAACTTATCGGTGTGTTGCCATGAGACTGATCTATCTCGAATAACTGTTTTGTCCCAGAATATAAATTGCTCATTTAAGTACGTTTTATCTGTTATTTCTCTGCAGCTCTGTAGAAACGTGTTCATTGAATTCGTTTTAGGTGATCGAAAAGTATCATAACTGTGAAAAACTCAGGTTTTATAGAATGTAGAGAGAATTCAAAAATATGGTTAGTTGAAATTACCAAAATTACTCATAAAACGTACTTGTAAAGAGGTCGCACTCCACTCTATGATGAGATAAACAGAGAAACCTTGTGAAAACTTTTTCTCTATGAACTTTTTCAATACTTATGAGTATATTATGAGCAGTCTCTTTCATTTACTTGAAAAGAACAGAAACAAGCAAAAATGCAATCTCTAAAAGAAGTTTGATTAGAATTTTTTTTCTCAGTAATATTAGCCTGCTGTTTTCTCTTGCAAAGCAATGGAGGCTTTGCATTACGATTAAAATCTTACATGCTTTTTGTTTTTGATTGCATTATTTTGTTTACTATCAAATCTCTGAGGATTTTCCAATCCATGAGACTTTACCAAAGTTACCTTTTCATGATACTTGTGTCATATCTCTATGACTGAATATATAGTGCCTTTTACAAATCAATTAAATGTAAAATGGATTTTCAGCCTACCCATAAGTGTTATTTTTTTATTACTATTATTTTATTTTACTTTTTTTTAAAGGAAATTGAAGTCCATCCTACTTGCATACAATTTTATAACCATGAAATATCCCAGAGCAGCTCATTTGTAAATAATTTTAGCATTCAGTTAGGTAGAAGTTTATTTGATTGATGGCATATTTCCAAGTATAAGTTGGAGAAGATTTTCTTTTGACAATTACCAGCTCCTCTTTTGAGGTGCTTTCAATTAAAAAGGGTGTACGAAACAAGAATTAATTTTGGAGGAGCTGTGCCTGGTGTGAACGATAATAGCCCTCCTTTTCGTAAAGTCTTCAATTTGTGATATTTATTTATTGTTTTCTTCTCCTTGTCTTCTTTTCATCTGTCACTATGGAAAACTTCTTAGCTTTTTTTGCTTGTTTCAAGCAGTGATTATCTGCCTCAAAATAAAAGCCATGCATACGAATTAGATTTTTTTGTTTATAGGTGATAGGAATTTATTGAAAGTAATTATGATTCCTGAATTTCTGAACTATGTGCCTGAAGATCAAAAAATAAAATTTAAAATACCACCAGTGCTATCATATCTTCGACTTTGTGAGTGGTCTCCATATTGTGAGATTACTTATAAGAGCTTCTCTGTTCATTTTTATGCAATTGAGTCGAAATTCAAAGAGTACATTTATGAAGAAATGTGCAGTGATTCCCCATTATGAAGAATATTTTTATCTCTAGAATCATGAACACTGTCCACATAGCTTGTTATATTTTGGGGAATCATTTTTATAGTTTTACCTGAAGTTTTAGCTCAATAATCCTCTGTCATTTTTTAAGAGTCGTGTTAGTCGTAAATGTAGATAGAGAAATATAGTAAAATTTAGGTACTTGTATTTTTGTTAATGAACTTGTAAAGTTTACTTGTATAAATATCATTTTTGAATTTGCAAACAAATTTTGTGAAATCGTAGTTTTGAATTTTTAAAATTTCGGAAAAGAGGGTTACAAATAATGAGTCCACCTTAAAATATCTGTCATAATGATTGAAAATTGTTTCGGAAAACAATTTTACATCCTAGCCGCTTTGAAAATGGACCTACGCTTCAGAATAACTTTCAATGCAATGATACGGAAAATCGTTTGACAAACTTTTGTTTTGTATTTAAATTTCCTCCTTGTTTTATAACACATTTTTTCTCATCAATAATGTTGGCCCATCTTGTGATTTTTATCTTGGCTTTTGAATTAGCCCTGACCTGACCATTGATTAAACGGATTTTTTTTTTTTTTCAATTTTAGTTTATTTGTACTATTTTAAGCTAAAGTATGTAAACTGCAATTAAATATCATATATTTCCCTCATAATTTCAACTTTTAAACAACATCTCTTCCTCGTAAGAATTTTAAACGCTCAAAACTACTTGCAAACGGATGTATTTTTAGGTATTTTTTTCTTTTTTTTTTGTAAATACTGCATTAGGAAAGCAAATCGAACAATCTTAGAATGACAAATTTTATGGTGAATTTATTTTGCAAACATGAAGGGAGACGAGCAAAACGCGTCCGACTCCTAGCATCACAAGAAACGCCAAAATTGTTAACCTTTGTTAGTTAATTATTATACCTATCTAAAATAGAAGTTGACTCTGATAATATTAAAGAATTAATTCAGCAGTGAAGTAAATAATGGCGAATTTTTTTGAAATTTTTTCCGTCCATGAACTCAGTATGTTTGTAAATTTTTCTTGCTTGTATTGAAATTTGCAGCTTTCTTACGATTTGTAAATTTTAACTGTAAATACCAAGTGAGACTACTTACTTCTGATAAATTTTATGGTAGTTTTATTTGTTATATATTTTAGTGAAATATAGAAAAGACTGCTACTTATGTTACTGTTGGAGGGATGCCATTTTTACAAGGGAGATATTAATAAATCATCTCTCCATTTAAGAGAGTTTTGTCTGAAAAAAGCAAGGAACCGAAAAGAGGCATGTTATGTCTCTGAACTCCAATTGGTAAATTTGAAAGATGTTCAGACTAAGTTGTGTTTTAGATGTATATTATAAATGTAAGGATGAAGTCTTGACGAGGAATGACTGTGACAGCAACAATTTATTCTTCACTTTTCTGAATAGAAATGAGACAAAATGCTAAAGATGATTTGACTCCTTTACAGTTTTCTCAAACTTAGAATATAATTGGTCTTCAGACCAGATAAGGTGTGAATCAAAGCACTCTGCACCATGTTTTTGCCAAAAAATTTCGCATAGAAAACGAATCACAGGATATGAAGCCTAGAAATCAAGTCCTAAAGAAGATGCTAATGTTTACAATTAACTAGAGTTAAATAGAGAAAAGACAAATGGACCGCGTACAGCAGAAAGGAACCAAGCCTCATCAGCCATTGCCATATTTAATTGAGCAATTTAATTTCTTTACAAAAGAACGTTTGTGCGGATTCCTTTGAAAATTTTCAGGGGTTTGCTTCGTATTATGCAGAAAATTCACTGAAATTCGCACACAAATCCGCGCAACTGTTTCCATGTAAAAAATTAAATTGCCCCATTGAATTTGGCAATAGCTGATGTGGCTTGGTTCCTTTCTGCTTACCGCCGTCCAAATAACCTTATTACGTGTATAATCTAGTTTATATTTCATTATGGAGTTGATTTCCGAACTTCTTGTGTGAATCGTTTTCTTCGTAAGATTTCGCAAAGAAAACCTGCGACTTCTTTTTGAATTAAGACCTTTTCTAGTGACCCATCGTTTTGCTGTTAATAAGTCGGGCACTTTTTACTCATTTTCACAGATACTTTTTTGAAGAGGCGTTAGAAGAATTTCAAATGAGTACACCAACCACAACTTCAAGGGCAAAAATTTTGATTTCACACAGAAATGGAATTAATTTCAAATACCTATGACATTCCAAAGCAATTTTTTCTTTTTACGTTTCAAATTTTTGCTCCAAGTCATAATATGTCCATGGTTGTGAGCTTTGTTTCCCTCTAAATAATTTACCAAACAATTCACATTTTCAGGAAGCATTTTTTAAAAAAAAAATCAAGTTTTTCATAGGAAATGAAATAACCTTTTTCTCTGTTACATTCAAACTATGGCAACCCTTTCCAGGAAAAGTAAGTTCAACTACAACAACGTATCCAAACCTAAATCCATCCTACAGTCTGACATCATCAATCAGTCTTGTCTTTATCTTCATCTTTGGTAACCCTAGCTGGAGATAGTCCAATGATATTTTTATAAATGACTTTACTTCTTTAAGTAGATAAAAGATGTATTAAATCCTTTCATAAATATAATGTTGCTACAGTGTTAACAAGTTTTCTGAATTAATCTCGACCCATTCTTCTCTTTTTTAGACCAAAATTTCTGCAATGATTTTTCTTTTTCTGTTGTTAATGCCTTGACAAAAAGCTGACTTTAAAAAAAAAAAAAAAATCATTTCTATTCCATGAGATCATTTTCTTCTTGCAAATCCGTCCTCCCTCAAACTCTATAGTCATACAGTAGACAATTTGAACAGTTAGACAAAGAGGCCCAGGCAAATGTACAGACAGGAGTGTGATTCAGAATATTGCTCTGTTTACTGTTTACTGATCAAAAACTGCTTTGGTCAAGATTTGAATTTATAAATTGCTTCGGAGGGTCAACTCAAAAATATGGAAAACGATTCACCACAACTTATTCTGCCGGGCTGAGGAAAAACGCCATTAGCATCTTTGAGTGTCACCAAACTTCCCCCAGTTAAAGCTTTATTTTTGAGGAAAGATATGAATTTTACTTCTCGCAATTTTCAAGTCTTTTGGATCAAATTATGAAAGTAATTTTCTGAAAAACGGGAAGATAAAAATTTACAAGTTTTTCAGAAAATTTGTTTTAAGTATATTAAACAAAAGTTGGCAGCGTTTAAAGACTCACACGGCGTTCCTCCTCATTGTGGCAGTAGAGACATCCAAAGGCTTACAATATATTGAAAGTAGAACTACCAAACCATGAATCGTGGGTACAGTGTTTGAATATTTCTGTTCATAGTTTATGTTTCCAAGAGTACACTGCTCAGCATTCTGGTGGAAACTTTTCAGAAGATATTGTGGAGAGAACACAGAAAACAAGTAAAATTAGTGCAAAAATAATGATCAGTCCTCCTCTCAGAAAGGAAAATATGATGGGAGATTTGCAGTATCTCCAACTGAGATAAATGGTTTGGTACTGTCATCATCAACATACTGCCAAGAGGCCTAAAATAAAAGTCTGAAAGCATGAAATTTTTTTTTACAGAAAATAAGTAAGCCTTAGGGGCACTTTTCCAGACAAGAGTAAATATCTACGATAAAACTGTGAGTGCCTTCAATTATTTTGTCACTAAATAAGCTCCAAAGATTCAGCTGACTATCCAGGCTTCAGGTTTGACAAAAGAATGTACAAATATTGTTTTAAAAAATTTACTTAATTTATTTGGAATCAATCACAAGTAGGTTAGGGACAATTTGCTGAGACCAAAAATTAAACGGTACAGGAGGCCATAAGTAAAAGTTGACAGTTTTTATCAAGAGCCTGAGAATAGGGCCAAATTTTGTCGGTCCTGCCACTGGTAGTTAAATGGATTGCATTTTGCAAAAAGAAACCAGGAGGATTGCAATGTTGCTAAGATTGTGCAACTTCTTTTGTCTTGGAAGAAAAACCTGATTATCCACTGACAGTTTCTATTTTACTAGCTAAAAACTGTAAATTTAAGACAAAATTACAATGTAAATTTCATAATTCGTCATGGTTTCAGTAATTTTTTTGCAAAGGACGAAAATGCACAATCTTAGCATCATCGCAATTCTTCTGGTTCTTTTTTGCAAAATGCAATCCAAATATACTTAAATAAGTTACAACTGCAATTAAGTCAGTCTTAGCATCTCTGATCGGCGCATGGTGCGGTTTGGACTCATCGCTAGATATTGTTGCATGTCCATTAAAAAGTGCCGACAAAATTCGGGCCCTGCTAAGTTTATTTTAGCATAGGTGCACAGACATCCAAGTGTTGGTACATTCATTTATGGTAACTACATTCAGAAAATCTGTTATCACACAAAAATGAAATGATTCAAGGCGTTATTTGATAATGCTGAATGAAATAACAACCTTCAAACCATACAGTGCACAGGCCAGTTGTAATAGAGTTGGAGGACCTGTAGTCTTATTTTAACTGGCAAGCTCAAAACCCTGCAACTGCTGCCCTTAGGTCATTGTTTTAATGAAGGATGGAGGAATTGACAAACGGTTAAAAGCAGTATATTGATAGCATCGCAAAAAAAGTTTGGCCGTACAGAAGAGTCTGAGGTTCTTACAGATTCCAGTGGCTTAAAAGACTTAAGTCCCTCCAGTTCTATTTAGAATCTGTGCACTTTAAACTTTAGACGGAATTATTGGCACACACTAGAGCAAATATTACTGGCAATGTTGGCATTTTAATAGTGGCAAACAGCAGAAACTTGATATGAGCTGCTCCATTTCAGAGAATAAAAATGTTTTTGGTGAAAGGTAGAAACTCTGAAATGGCACTTTCACTTCAGCAAATTTTTCATGAAGATTTGATATCACCTCTACTTTTCCCAATTTTCAAAGCTTTAACAGCCATTTCCAGAGCTCCATCTCGGTTCTTGTTGCCACCAATAAATCCAGAGCCATGGACGAAGACACAGTCTTTGATTCCAGCTTTAGCTGACAGCTCTTCATCCCTTAATCCACGCCATTCTTCTGGAAGTGCTATTCGAAGGACAAAACTCAAGCTATTCACAGATACAGCTTGAACTCTCCAGCTGCCAGAGTTAAAAATCACATATTTAATAGAGGGAGAAAGGTCTAGCTCTTTTTCAAGTTCAAAGAGATGCTCCTTCCACGGGCAAAATTTTTCTAACTCAATAATTTCCCCTGACTCATGTACCTTAAAGCGATGATTAATGGCGTTAATGACAATAGATCTGGCAGGCCACCATACTTTCCACGCTTGGATAACTCTTGCTTTGAACTCGGAGCCTGTTAGTTCCATCGCTTTCTCAAAAGCTTCCATTTCATTAAAGTCATCAGAGTCATTCCATTCTTTGTTCAAGTTATGGACTCTCTTACTTAAACCAGTGGTAATTTGATACAATGGCTCGCCCTCAAACATAGGGACTCCATTGTCTACACCATCCACCTCTTGAATAAAGCCCTCATATATTTTATGAAACACAGTTTCTATGAATTGATCATCTGCTTCATTACCTAATATTTTTTTTAAGATTTCCTTACCAAAATAAGTGTATACAAGACCAGCACTACTAAGTTTGATCGTCCACTTTGGGTCGCCGATCAATGATCCAAAAGATTCATTGAATTCTCGTTGATGATGATCGAATCTCAGCTTCTTCACGTCAAAGACACCTCCAACATCAATAACTACATCACAAGTATCCAATATTGATTGATCTCGTGAACGATGAATCTGAGCATCTGGACGAAGTATTTTCAACAAATAGCAGCCAAGTGCTTCGTCACAATGAAATGTACCATCGTGAGTGCCAATTTTGACCGGAGTTTTCAGAGACTTCAGATGAGATAATGCGTTATTCTGCTCCATGAACACCGACAATTTTCGTTCACCTGACACAAAAAAATTAGAAGCGCTCAATATACGGGTAGTTTGCAGTATCAGTCCAAGCTTTGAGGCGATGAGTCTCATTTAAAGCACTTCAGAAACTAGTACACACTACTTTGCTCGTATGAATTTTATCACTATGGCAGAAGAAACTACCTAAATTTGTAATCTGATTAGATTAAATTTTTGGAAACACGCTTTTTATCACATCACCTCCGAGAAGAGCAGAAAAAGCCTCGGCGATTGCGCTGAAACTTGGCTGAAACCATGTGATGTGACTAATAGTGAGTTGTGACAATCAAATAAGTTAGGTTAAGGTTTTTGTTTTTGTTTTGACTGTGACGTCCGTGACGTCAGAGACATTGCCGACTTGCAAAACATTTCGAAAAGAGAAATAATTCGTTGATTAATTCTACGAAAAGTAAATCCTTTGATTAATAATTATCATTCTCAATATTCATTCAAAGTATCGAAGTTTTCAGTGATTTTTCACACTTATTTGCTCATGGTTCTCAACTGAAAATTAATTGTTGACATTCCGTTCTCGTCATGTTCTCGTCTTCCTTGAGTCACTGCCAGCACGACATCACTGCCGACTATTTTCGAACCGAATTTGCCTGGAATTTGCATACCTAACCATTTTGAAGGCGTTTCAACACGTTAAAAGGTGCGTAGACTCATGAACTTTATTTTGTAAAATTGGGACCCACTATTTCTGGTACAACCATCAAAGCAGCTATATCATAGTAAAACGAATGACAAAAATATTGTCTCTAAAATGAACCGACTCAGTGGTTTCCTATTACAAAATGTACCGTCTGCTGGATGAATATTTAAAAAGTTGTCTAAAATTAAAACACACAGGCGATCCCCCTCCCCCCTCCCAAATAAAAGTGCATGCCTATACCTTCATAATTATCTTGCGGTCTGCGGTAAGAGCACAAGGTTTACCATACAATGAAACTTGAAATGAGAGCTTGCAAGAAAAAAAAAAAAAAAAGCTGACAGGACGCAATCCTTTTACGGTTGTAATACCTACCTGGGTTTTCATACCAATGGAAATCTCAATTTGAAAAAAAAAAAATCCAAATATTGTAATACATATCTATACTGAAACTACCAAACCACGTGTTTCGATTTGCGATGTTGCGGATTGAACATCCATTCTGAAAGAACTCCGTGATTTTTCTTCTCTGTGCGAGGCGAGGTTTGAAAAACCTCAAGGAATGATGTTAATTTGTTCTCTTTTGGAAAAATAAAATGAGAGTAGAGATTAATTAACACCACAAACGAAATTCGGGGTTTGGGTTGGGACATTTTGAAACACCGCAATGGAGATACATGGTTTCGCACTTCAGGCGGTGCGATACGGACATCCATCATGTTTCAATAGTTGCATCAAGTCCCTGTCTCCGCCGACCAACGCGTCCGTCGATCGACCCAGTATCAGTTGGTGCGTAGGAAGTCAAAACGCCTTCAATTTTTTGAACGCAATACGGACATCCGTCGAGGTAGTATAGTTGTATCAAGGCGCCGTAGCAAAACGCGTCCCATTGTCTATCGTTACAGACGAATATAAGTTGAGGGAAGAAAGTCAAAATGCCTTCAATTTTAAACACACTTATCGATGAGCAAATTGAGAGACGACGTTTCTCCATTTGCGACGTTGCAGACTTCCTCAGAAACTTTATTTCTTTTTCGAGAAGCTAGTCAACGTAAAGCGTAAATTCTTCATGATTTCTCGAGAAGGCCAATCTGCCATTCGCAGATTGGCCTTTTGGCCAGTCGGACTCTGCTCTATTCTATTTTCAAGTGGGAGATAATAATTTGAAAAAGAAGCAACATCACCGAGTTTTCAATTTGTTCTTCTTTTTTTTCACATTATAGTAATATACGAAAAGTAATTACGTCATTTACTAACCCCGGTTGAATAATTTTAGAGGAAGTGGATATAGACTCGCAAGTCGATCATGATCCGTCCGATTCCCAGCATTGTCACCAAATAGTGCTGGAAAATCAGATTTTTTAAATTGAGTCCAATGGGAACCATGCTAATTTTCAGGAGAATCTGGCATCTATGTGCCAGATCTTCTTTTTCCCAGTCCCAGGGCTTCGCCACCGTTTTTTACTCCCCTTTCTCGACAACCCCGAAACAAACTGACGTATTTTTGACACCAATATTTGTTTTAGAAATATGATATTTCCCTTCTCCGCTCCTCCTCATTTAACCATTCATTTCTATCTTGCGATGTTGTCAAGTCAATGACACAACACGAGTGACCTTATTTTTAGAGGGACCCGATTCAAAAATGCCAAATACATACCTTTTCTTTTCTATTTGAAAACAAGTTGCGTACATACCTCGGAATATGGTGTGAATGATGTCCCCATAGTATCCCGGTAAAATTCGAGCTTTTCTTGGTACCGTTAAGTTTAGGCTCCATATTAGCATCTATGAGACAACTTGTTTAACAGACCAAAGATGCTGAAGAATACATAAAATTAAAATTCTTTCATGCATTTTCGGATATAATCCATCATCAGAAGATAACAATGAGTATTACCTACAATATAGAAAAATGCGACCATGGTGCAGAAAAGCTCCCTCATTTTTTATTCATTAGGTATGTTTTTATTTGCAGTGACCTTTAACCATAAGTAAAACGGCGCAATGGAAAAATTGAAATAAGATTGCAATTTAGTGCAATAAAATTGCAATTTTTAACCATGGACTTGCAATATTTTTACATTATTTGGTCAATAGATGCAGAGTGTAAGCAACCATCAAAATGAGTTCCATGTGTCAGAAAGATAGGCAATTTGCGATGCAATGAGAAATTACAGCATATTTCAATCTTACTGCAAAAAATATTCAATAAAAGAAGTGTTCCTTCAATCGGTATGCAGGCGGCACACACAACATTCTGATACACAAGCAATAATTTTACGTTGTAATTGAGGGGCTTGGAGGACAAGCCGCCTAAGTGCAGTTTTTGAAAGAATTGAGATATTAATGATTTCCAGTAAAACTAGTCTCAATCGAAATTCTGTGAAAAAATCGCTCCCAAAATACAATTTTTAAGCATCAAAAAGCCAGTTTGAACTTTCTCTCCACCATTAGGATCCATGTAATTTTGAAAGTTGAAACACGTATCTCTCGAAATAGCAAAAACTGCACTTATGCGCCTTGTCCTCCAAGTCCCTCAATTGCAATTGGTTGCAATATGTACCCCGGTTGCGCAGAAATGTAGCGTCTCTGAGTTCAATGCGACAACGCTGTTGCGAGGTGTTTGTCTTGGTTTAATTGTTGCTTCCGTGGTGTGACCTAATGCTAGGGTGTTTGTTTTATTAATCCTCTTCATTAGATTGAAATGTTAGTTTAAAATTCCTGACTGCGAAAATGTGGGTATACCAACTAAAACTTGCATATTTTGAGTAGCTCAAAACATGAGCTGCATCATTATGAACCATCATCACGACTGTAAATCAGTAGTTTTTTCTGCATTAAAACTGAGCAAACGCTTCCTTACACACTAGTGGATCATTTTTAAATTGTTTTTAAAAAAGTCTCTCTGATTCATGGCCGGATTTACCTACTTGCCGCCCATGGGCCGCCTGTATTTTGCCGCCCTCTTATCATTAATTTTAAAATATCAATAAAAACCATCAAGTGAACGTGCCGGAGGGAGAAGGGTGCATAAGACGCGTTCACTCGTGTTGGACACTTTTTTTGCGTAAGCCCTGTCAACACTACTAGCAAAAGTTCACGGAACTTCGCGCGAAAGTTCAGTTCCGTAAACCTATCTCTGTGGTGACAAGGCCTTTCATTATTGTAAGAAATGAACTAAAAAATTAAGAAAGAACAAACATAAATGTGGTTTAATAATTTTAACTTCCGCCGCCGTGCCGCGCTGACCACACTGTGTTTGGCGCAATGCGTGAAGTATTCATGTAGTCTTGTAGGCACTGTGCGTTTCACGCCGCGCCGCGCCGACCGCTGTTGACCGCACAGTGTTTGACGCAATGCGTGAAGTATTCATGCAGTCTCGTAGGCGCTAATATGTGTTACATGCCGATCGCCGCGTCGAGGGCTTCTCCTTTTCATCTCAAGTCCTCGTCATCATTTCTCTTTGCGCCGCGCCGCTCCAGGCAAAATTACGTGTTTGGTTTCTCTCTTAACTCAACTAATTAAAGGTGCGCAGTCTTTTGTATCACCGAATTACGACAAAATTAGAAATTAATGAACTCTCAGGAGATGAGAGATTTTGTCACCTTTTCTTGTTTGTAATTTTTTTCTGAATCCAATTTTGTTGTACCTGCATTAAAAAAAATTGCAAAATTTGCCGCCCCCTAAGTTTGCCGCCAAGGGCCGCCCCCTTAATTCGGCCCTGCTCTGATTAAAGCTTACCTACTCAATACATTGCGATGCTGGGCATCTAATTAGGGCTCAGTGTTGACATAATTTATCCAATCGCACTGCCTATCATTGTTGGGTGTTTTTCGCGCCAAACGATTAGCCCCACTCTCTTACTATTCTTATTTGGATTGCATTTTGCAATAAGGAACCAGAAGCATCGCATTGTTGCTAAGATTGTGCAACTTCATCCTTTGCAATACAATTACTGAAATCATGAAAAAATATGAAATTCACATGGTAATTTTTGTCTTAAATTTACAGTTATTAGCAAGTAAAATAGAGACTGTTAATGGATAATCAGGTTTTTCTGCCGAGGCAAAGCACAATCTTAGGAACATAGTGATGCTCTTGGTTCCTTTTTGCAAAATGCAATCCATTTACTCTTGTTATTATTCTCTTTGTAAAAAATATTCTGTGAAAATTTGAAGCCATCATGTTGGTTCGGTTTCCTTTTGAATAATAAAACAGTAGCGAAGATTATGAAACACCGCAACCGAAGTACCCTTTTTTGCAATTTCGCCGTCGAATTAATCTTTGCATTGAAAATTGCTTAGGTATCTTTACAGAGCATGGAGCTCATCTTATTTGTTATTTGAAATCGACATCTAATGCTCAAACGGTGAAAAATATTGCAATTTCATGGTAAAAAAATTCCATTTTGTTGCATTAAATCACAATTTTATTACGAATTACGATATTTTCATTGCACTGTACTGCATGGGTGGGACACTAAAAGAGGTTATCTGTTGAACTCTCAGAATCTGATTATTTAATCCCACTTGATAAACTAAAAGCGCTGAACGGAAAAAATTTCCTCCGTGGACTAAGATCCCACTCCCCGTAACCTTTTTCAATTTTTTTTCTTTTTTCCTTTTCTTCTTTTTTCGCGTCTCCTTTTTTGTTTCCTTTTTTTTCTTTTTTTTTCTTTTACTTCCTCTTTTTTACCAATTTTCAAGTACGCATATTACCCACGCATATTACCCCAGCCCTTGGTGACCATTGCCTACCTAAACATAAATAACAAATGAACAAAAATTAATTAGAAAAATGTGCGAACTGCGCGAGGATAACCCAATCATCATTGGCTCCTCCTGAAAAATTTAAGTTTTCCACGAGATGGGATGTCGCTTGCCATTGCATGGTGGAGGAAGGTGCCAAGATAAAATTAGGGGAGGCGTGGTATCGCGGTGCGTTATCCCTTCGCCAATGGTGGAGCGTCCCTGATCATCCCGCCCTCTCTGAACTCAGGATGAATTTCATTCGACGAGCTGCCACCCACACCTTCCGCGCATGATTCAACCCCACTACGTATTCTTCGGATAGAACCCAACAATTTAATTTCCATCTTCATTCCGTCGTTTTACCCCCTCGATTTCCGAAAAATACTGCTCCAATTCATATTGATTCAATTGTGTGGCAGCTAAATTTTCCTCGTAATATTTCTTGGCCAGTGCTTTTTAGTTGATTTGACCCACATTTTTTTTCAGCCTCGTTTACAAATTTCCTCTCGAGAAAAAGGCTGTATCTTTAGCATTCGAGTGCCTGGTAATCTTGAGGGTTTTTTTTGTGTGTGTGTTGAAAACGGGCCCAGAAACCAGCGTTTGTTTTGTGCGTTATTTCGTGAAAACGTTTCTCTCTTGTGTGCGGCTGTGGGTACCTATTCTCTGATCGGTATTAACGTGTTTTTCTAAAATTGCTCATCAGTTTCCGTGAAAATTGCAGCTAGCCAAGAAAAGTTGGGTCAGTGTCACACATAGTGTGCCACACACAAGTTCTACACCATACTATTCCATTCAGGTAAGAACTGGGCTCATTTTTCTCCTTGCGATGGTACTGAGAATCCCTATAGATCATCCATTTATATTCAAGTACTCAATATTGGTTTCATTTTTCAAAATTGAACTAATCAGAGTTTTTGCACGACATTATTAGGGACTATCTCTGGAATGGCAAACAGTTACGAAACATTTAAAAAGAGACGGGAAGTTAGTTATTGCTTAGTTTAAAATTTGCGAGAAAAATTGCGACAGTCGTATCGACGATTTTTAGACAAATTATTTGGAGAAGAAAATGATTTTGTTATTGACTTTTATAAAAGCGTTATTATCAAGGCGTTTCTTTCATCATAAATAATCAAATCGTCATTCCTAAAAGGGTATTTTAAGGGAAGTTATGACGAATACCGTTTTCACTTCTTTTATTAACCTTAAAAAAGCATCAACAATTTTAGAAACATCAGTGAGGAAAATTTTCTGCAAAAATTTGAATACCGTTTTTTACAGCTCCTCTCAAAAACGAGAAGAATAAAATTCAAAAAGGCTTGAAAATTGATCGCAATTTGTTGGAATGTATTATAACTGAATTCTGCATGGTAAGAGTGATCATATATACCTGCACCTAGCATATTCAATAATCTCGCTCTATAAAGTACTGTTGACACCTGTACCTTTTATAGTGCCGTTTCTGTACCTAAAAAACAAATCCTGCATGGGACACCCTGTATAAAATTATACTAATAACGCGTAACGCATGGAGGGCATGGATTCAACCGACACATGAATCGATCGAAAAATTAATGCGTGGATTTTTCAACGTAAACTGATTCGATCGACAAATTATTTTAAAAAAACCTGCGTCGATTCGATCGATATCAATCGATCGCAAAATAAAAACGTAAACCGATTGCCGTAATTCGATTGACAACCGTGAATCGATCGACAAACCCGTGAATCAACCGAATTTTGTGGATCGAATTGGTGTCGATTCAATCGTGTCAATCGGTTCACATTTTTATTTTCCGATAGATTCACCGATTTTTATTTTTCACCATAGCTAATAAATGACGAGTCATAGCGAAGAAACACATTTTCGCGATATTTTTTAACGCTGATTCTAATGGTGCCGTCAAAAATTAATTTTTGTCGCTAAAAATAACGCCCAAAAAAATTACTCCCACTCACCAATTTTCATCACTGGGAAAATAAACACATTGGATCTAGAGTCAGGACTCTTAAAAACATCGACAAGAAAAAATACCGTCAGTTAAGGTAACTTGGGACTGCGGTCTAACTTGGGACAGATTGTCCCATTTTCGTAATCGTGATGTGGCAACCGTGCATTGTTTATATTTTGATTTCTGAGTATTCTGAGGCCTTAACCTCAAACACCCAAGCCAGGAGAGTCTGTAGAACGCGTGGTGCGAGAATTTGAAATGATAAGTGATTTTAAATTTTCAAATTTGTGGGAATACCTATTTTGGAGGAATTTTATGCTGTACACAAAGTCTATTGTATTCAGATGCCGGTCATTCACCTGGAACTGGGGGACCTGATATCATCTCATCCAAGTGCACCTCTTGAAGGCCCAAGCTTTTCTTTTTGGAAATTTTTAAATGAATTTGAAATTTTTAGGAAAATTTAATCTTTCAGAGCTGTCAGCAAACTTGGGACAATTTCCCATCGAACATGGGACGCCCATGAATGTCTGTTTATTGTACTTTTGAAGCTTTACTCCTTCAACAATATAACCTCTAAGTGCCATATATAGTACTAGCAGTCAACCCGCGCTTCGCGCGGCGATATTGCAGGAAACAAATCGGAATATCTCATAATATATGCGTATAACTTTTAATTCACTGATTTCATTTGGATCGCTGGAAAATTAATGCATACTTCTATAATTTAGGACTGAGTCAGGGAAATATAAGGTTCGTTAAAAAGTAACCATCCCTAGTACCGTGTGACACTATTGTTAACGAAAAGTTTTTGTAACTTGTCAAAGAGGTTTTTGAATGATCTTCGAATAACTTTTGATGAGCTAGATGTAATGGTTGTATCGCAGCTCTTGCACTTCTGTTCGATATTGTCAAGAATCATCTGAATTTTAAAAAAGTGTCCGCTTGTTGGATACCCAATATGCTCATTCATGCATACACGCAGAAGCGCATGAAAGCTTTAGCAGACATTTTGGAGATGAACCAAGAATTAGATGAAGAATTCATGACTTAAATCACGGCACCTTAATTACGGCAACTATGTATTGTCCATGAGATGCAGATGGACCCATTTCCTTAGCTCATCAAAAGTTATTCGAAGATCAATTTTATCAGCCACCCGTACGACCCACGTTTCTAGTGACCCGTACACTGAAAAAAAGTTCTGTTGTCACAAACCAGAATTTCTGGTTGTATTTCGCAACCAGATTTTCCGGTTGATTTAACCAGAATTACATTTGACTCAACTAGAATTTGGTGGAGTCAACCAGACGTCTGGTTGAGTCAACTGTAATTCTGGTTGAATCATCCGGAAAATCTGGTTGCGAAATACAACCAGAAATTCTGGTTTGTTACAACAGAACTTTTTTTCAGTGTACGTGCTTCGCACGTATGAAACATACAATCAGAGAAAACAGAATTCATCTCACAATAATCAATAATTAGTAGAACATGAATCGTTTCGATGTATAATACCACATTATAATGCGGCGTTACTATTGTAATTAATTATAATGTATTAGGGGCATTATAAGTCTTTATTACCACGTCGGAATGAAATGTTGTAGAATGAATTGAAAAGCATGTTGGCAAAATTTATTGAGAAAACCACTATTAAAACGACAACTACAGTTAATTTGAGTCCCACTGGAATTAATAGTTAAAAAATCCATGATTACACAACAAACCCACTATGAAAGCAACAACTAAAGTTCAGAAATAGTTAGGAAATCCATGATTACACTAGAAAACCACTATTAAAACGACAACTACAGTTAAATTGAGTTCCACTGGAATTAATAGTTAAAAAATCCATGATTACACAAGAAACCCACTATGAAAGCAACAACTAAAGTTCAGATAATGGAAAATAACTGACCCAAAACATTCAAAAAGATGTTATTTTCATCAGCTGCTCAGTTTAAAAAAAAAAAAAAAAAAAAAAAAACGTTCGTGGGGAGGGGAGAAGGCGAATAAATATACGAGCAGTAAGCGTAGAAGAATAACTATGGAAACATAAGAAAGCTCAAAAACTTTCATCAGCTGATAATCGGATGAAACATAGAAAGGCCCGCAGTGTTGCCGTTCATAGCATAGAACAGCGGAAATCAAGGGCCAATTACGCGCGCAGCTAAAGGTATCCGACGGCCACCCGGCAACGGCCGCGTCAGGAAATATACCCGCACTGCTACGTCTCTCTTTCCAACACACACGGGCTTACGGGAATATCCGCGACTTCCGACCGCGGTTACTCGCGAACGGACGGGCGGATCGCGAAAAGAAAGCTTATTGCACCCCTCGGGGACAGTACCCGTCGAACGGCTAAGTTCGCACCGATTCCGACCGGTGGGAGCGGGGAGGCGAGCGTGATGGATCAGTGTATGATCAATGTATTTCCCTTTTATTAGTTAGATCATTTATCGTTTATTCAAGTGATAACAAGTGAAATGGATAGAAATTGGTCGTTGCAGAGCTAAATTTGGGTAATTTGTTTTGGGTTTTCTATGATTTCTCCCCTGCTACTCAAATATGTACCTACTTACATAAGAATTAAACACGGTTATGAGACTCTTCCTGAGTTGGATGGTTACCAGGATTTTTCCATTGAAAAAAAAAATTGAAATTTTTTTGGATTTTTTTTTTTTTTTTTTTTTTTTTTTTTTTTGTTCCATTTCCTAGTTATAAGTTTTTTCCATTGTTGTAACTTGTAAGGTCCTTGACCAACGTTACCTAGAAAACAATTTTCTTCAGTGCCTACTTAATGCTCGTTTTGTTTATGTTTATTTTTTTATTTTTATAAATGTTTTTATTAAAATGCACATTATTTCTTGAGTTTTCTCTCTTTTTGTAACTTTTTTCATGCCAAATGGCTTTATATATTTTTTAAAACTTAAATTTTTGTCCCAAGTTACATGATAACTATTAAACATGAGCCAAACACTGAAAATACATTAGTGTCCCAAGTTACCCCAACTATTCAGGTAACTTGGGACACCAACTTTTTTTAAAAAAAAAAAAAATAAAAAAAAAAGTAAAAAAAAAAAGATGGCGTAGGTTTAGAGTACTAACTAAGACCAACAAATGAGAGCCTTCACAATTTATTATTTGTTTTGTTTTAATGGAGAAATTTTAGTTCAAAGTTCAAAACTGTCCCAAGTTACCCCAACTGACGGTACTCTTGATTCAATCGAATTTTTGCTGAAATCAAGAACCAAGCCTCTCAATTTGAGCGGATTTCCTTTTGATCCAAGCAAAAATCTGATTGAATCAAGAGTATTTTTTCTTGTCAATGGTTTCAAGAGTCTGGACTCTAGATCCAACGTGTTTTTTTTCCAGTGATTACCAACAGGTTGATAAACATTGTCACGGTGTTAAAAAGACGATTTTTTTCCTCCAACTTCGGAGAGTCGTAGCGAGCCCCAGAGGAAGCGTTTTTGGAAAAAAAAGTTAGGTATACCACGTACAAAACGTCCTCTTTTGACCCAAAGATTCGACGTCTTCAATATTCGTACTTAATCCTGGGACACCCTGTATTATACTGAAAGCCGGTATAGATACTTTTCCTCTTACTTCCGTTACTGTAAAGCATTAAATGCTATTCTATGTTCCAGAAGGATCATTTTCGGTCATCGGTGCTGGCATCTATGTGCCTTGTTTGTTATCAATTTTCTCTTTCTCTCAGATCCCGGCCGCCACCATGTAGGGCTCAGGTTTTTATCGTTTTTTCTTTTATATTTTATTGTTTCCGACTGAAAATGACTCAGTTTTGAGTCGAAACGTCTCGGGTTCATAAATTGTGTATTTTTAGCCTTGTTCCCCGTTTTTTCATCCTTGTTTTTCCACTGTTCCAGGAGACGAGATTGAATGCCACGGAAGAAATCCTGGCGGTGCCGGGCGTTAGACGAGGACATTTTCGAGGATGACGAGGCCTCGGGCGGCGGGGATGCGGGGGTGGAGAAGCCGGTGCAGCGGAACGCGGCGAACGCCCGCGAGCGGGCCCGAATGCGCGTCCTGAGCAAGGCCTTCTGCCGCCTCAAAACCACCCTCCCGTGGGTCCCGGCCGACACGAAGCTCTCCAAGCTGGACACCCTCCGCCTGGCCACCAGCTACATCGCCCACCTCAGATCCGTCCTCTGTCTCCCGGATGACGAGGACTATTCTCCGCCTGACAAACCCTCGCAGCCTGTCCATCCCTTGAATTTGGTGAGTTTTCATCGAATATGGCTTCAACCTATGTATAAAATCGAGCAAGGCCGGAACGGNGGGGGGGGGGGGTATGGCGGCAAAGTTTGCGATTTTTTAAAAACAAAATTTCGGATTCAGAGAAAAATTACAAACGAGGAATTCGGGAGTTAAAATAATTAAATCACATTTACGTTAATTAAATAACAACTAACACAAAATGTCCGTTACAATTTCTCACCGCGTTGGTACATGGGGCTCAAGCATGCCATGGGGATTTGTGATCTAAGTTCTAGGGGCCGTGCATGAAATACGTAACGCTCTTGGGGGATTAGCCCACGTCACGGGTACGTTACGGGGGAGGGTTTTTACAACTGCATTTTATAATCCATCTGCGGAGAACGCAAATCCTGATATGACACTCGGTGAATTTTCCATAAGCGATGGTTAAGATCCTACGAGTTAGTATCACGATGAACAAGGAGTTTTGATACAAATATTTTAACTCCGGTGTGGGCGATGAAGTATCACACGAAAGTGAAGGCGGTTTCGACTGGTGACAACGGTTTCGCCTAGCCCGCAAGAATGCGCATCGCGTAAACGGAACAAATGATCCATGGTTCAGTGCGATGACATGTCGTTGGAAGGAGAATGTGTTGTGGCCTATCCAGTAAATTCAAGGCGAAATAGTATTGTCCGTAACGTAACTCTCGCATTGCCGTGCCAAGGAAAACGCCGTATGAGCCTTCAGACGTTGCCATATTTCCTGTAATAAAAAACGATTTTGGGAATGTTTTCGCACAAATTTTTCAAGCAATTTTGTTTGCAATTTGATCCAACATATCAGATAATCTCAAAGAAAAATATGCGGAACTTTTTTAAAAACTCTTGTTTTATCCGGGGGACTTGGGCAACTCTTGAATGTACAAAGGCGTTCTTCTTTAGCACGACAGCGCACACTTTCACATAATTTTTTGTATTTTAAATAAACACATACATCACTCTATGATAATGTTAGGGGACGATACGTTTCTGAGAGACGGCAAAATGGTAGGCGGTCAGACTTCAAACAATCTCTAATAATGCCCCACAATCAATCAAAATTAACCAAAATAACCCCCCAAAAAAGTCAGATTTGAAATGTAAGGGGAAGGGATTCCCTTTCTCCTGCCCTCTCCTATCCTGTATGCCATCCCGGCGAAACTGCGTATATCGAGCACACTTTGCCAATAGGTATTCAATTACCCAAAACGTCATGGCAGGGCTCGTTGAGTCTACTGATTTATCAAGACGGTTTCACAAGGGATCAAACCTTAATAGGACGTATTTCTATCAAACGGAACTATGTGCATTATGACGTGAGCCCTGGTATACGTGTATTCTTATGGGTCTCAGGGCTCATGGCTTAATGCACATAGTTCCGTTTGATAGAAATACGTCCAATATGAACTCAGATGAAATCATATCAGCTAAAATCACTCATGCAACCCTACCTGCCAAACCTTCGCCTATAAAATATTACTCAACGCTATCTTTGTCTTTTTTTGCCGAAAAGAGCGGAACAGAAAAAATGTTTAACTCTAATGGCCCGCAATTAGCAGCCGGTGGCAAAAAATTAACATCTTTCAGAATTTCAATGAAACCGCCGACTTCGCCCCTCCTTCAAACCCTACGGATCAGTCCACACTGGTGTTAGTACTGCCATGCAATGGAAAACCTCCGTATGCACATTCGAATGTTGCCAAATTTCCCTCAAGAAAAAATTATTTTGGACGAAAGTCATGCAATTTTTCTTTGGAATGTTCAAATATTTCAGCTCGCATTGCGAGCAGCTGTAACTGAATCTCAGGGCTGCGAGCCTTGAGCCTGAAGGAAACCATAAATGAGGCTCTGAAGAAAAACGTAGTATGAACATCCGAATGCTGCCACACCCATGATTAAGCATTTAGTGCATAAGAAACGCATGCACATTCAGTGGCGTAACTAGAAATCTTTGCGCGCCCCCGCCGATCTGAGACTGCGCCCTTTCATATCAGAAGTTTTGAGCGGCGCACCCTCCCCCCTCCCCCTGCCCGTCTAGTCATTCAGATCTGCATAAATGGGAGAAAATCAAGGTATCACTATGAGAATAGAAAGAAAAGTGAAGAGGAAATTCATGTCCCAAAAAAGTATGAAAAACTGTAAAACTTACATGAGATGTTCGCATGATCAAAATTTTTTTCTTGTTGTATTTGCTCTCCTTGCTTTCCTCTTTCTTCATCTTCTCTGCCTCTCTCTCTTCAGCTCTGCCTTCTTTCCTTTTCTTTTTCTCCTTATTTTTCCCGTTTTCTTATCCCAAAATTTTGCGCCCCTCGCATCGTTCCGCCCCCCCCCCCCCCNCCCCCCCCCCCGCTCAGCGGTAGCGGCAGGTATGGTAGTTACGCCACTGTGCACATTTTCCCTAGAAATTTTCAGATGTTTTAGAATGAATTACCAACAAATTGTCTAACGAATTGGAAGAGAGATATTTACAACTTTTCCAATAAATTCCTATCTCATCGAAGGAAATTCGCAACGCCTAGTGGTTCATACGACGTTTTTGCTGAGGATGGCGGAGTGGATGAAATAGAAATGCAAACGAACTGTGAAACGCGTAATCGTCGTTCACTAATTTCCCTCGTTAGGGCTGTCACCTCCGATCCTCCCCTCACCAATCCCCATAATGACGGGAGGGGGTGTAAACATGTTAAGTAAGTAATCATCGCGGTGATCTATTTTAGCACCCGATCAGAGACGAGGAAGTCACTCCCCCTCTCTCCCTCCCCCTTTTCCTTCTTATTCTTCTTCTTCTTCTTGAGGAGTCGGCGCGCGCTCAGTGACGTAAATAAAACAAACGCCAAGGGCCATCCAGATGTGAAATTTCAAATCTTTATGTTGTGCCCGACCCGTAGAATAAACACTTTACACATTCGATAAAAGATTCAGAGGCAACGGGCGCATTTTGGCCTGACGCCATTCGTGTCCAGCTGGGTCCCGTAATCGTCAAACTTGTTCGCCGACCCCTAGCATTTTTAATAGCACGCGTCACCTCTTTGTCACTTTCAATTTTTTCCCTCATTAAGCTCGCTGTAAGCAGGGAACGACGTAATTAAGCGAATTTTATTTAAAGTCCCGAACCTCCATCGGAAGTTCTGTCCCGGTTTGTCTCTCTCTCTAGTCCAGTATCAATAGGAGTTTATGAATGTAAGAGAGAGGTCAGAAGAGGTTAAAGCTGATTCTTATGTATTTTTGGTCGCTTGTATAATTTGATGCTGCCCGCCAAATCCGCCTTATGCGTTTTCCGGAAAAGCCGGAAAACTGCCGAAAATCACGTTTGTACGCGCTTTTCCGGGAATAAATAGCTAAATTTTCGTCGGAACGTAAAATTAGTTGTAAGCAAAAATGTAGCCAAGTAAATTGCCGACAAAATTGAAACTAACAAGTTTTCACTAGGACTTAAATTTAAGCCCCCAGAGCCCGCGAAAGTTCGAAATGGGCCGAGAATCACGTTTTCTTGCGCTTTTCCGGCTTTAACTTCCTTAACTGACCTTAAATCGAAAAAGTCAAGAGAAATGAAGTTTTAGATAATCAAATTTTGAACAAATTTTAATGTGAAATTTTTAGATTAGGGTCATTTTTCGGCCGCTAGAGCGCGCTGAAGTGCAAAAAACCCTTAAAGTAAGGCAATTTCGTCGATTTTTATTTAAAGTTCCGAACCTAGAAAGTTCTGTCCCAATTTGTCTCATCAATCATCAACACCAGTGGACACCGTATTGTTACCAGATTCGACCAACCAGATCTGTTGGTTTTCGAAAGGTCGAACCTTTTTTAGAACCACCTCGCGAGATCGTACCGAGATGGTACCGGAATCTACCAAAATCACGCACCAGCGCTGCGTTGCGATTCGTTAGTCACCGAAACGGAAGTTCCGAACCTAAATGAAATGGCAGCTCGGAGGTTCGGGCACAACAGTATAGTAACGAACCTCTAAATAAAATTCGCTCAATGAATGTCACTGGAGAAATATGAGAAGCTCGTCGCTCCTTTATGATTACTGCACAGAGGCGGGTCCAGCAATTTAGCAACACCGGAGTCCCTCCATTTAAACCTATGTTAAACAATCGAGAGAATCAATATATTTCCATGGGTTTAAATGGAGAAAAACAATATTGCCAATTTGCTGGATCCGCCAGTCTCAGAGCAACGTATTAGCGAGTGTGCTTCACATAAAAATGTGCTCGCCATATTCTTGGCAAAATAATTTCGGTGTCTATAAACATTCCCCAAAAATGTTTTTGACACGCAAATCTTACTCTGTAATGGTAAATCATAAAAGTAACACGTAAAGTATGATCTTCGTTTTCACTCCAGTGGTTTGACACTAATCCCTTGGGTTGTTGGTGCTGCGAACGTGAGGAAAATTGACGCGCCTTCAATTTATTGTATATGCAACGCAGACAGCCGTCGAGTTCGAATAGTTGCATTCAGGCGTTGTCATTTCATGACGTTCGCGTTGGAGGTACTTTACCGGCTGATGGCGCCCTAAATTTTATCCTACAAATTCTAAACATAAATACAACTGTTTTTTTGCATACATCGTGGGTCAAATTAACTGAGAAAATATTGCAATGTTTAAACGCTGAATCTATTCAGCATTACACATCACTGAATACGGACGGGGAAAAAATTAATAATTTCTTTAGTGGTCCGAGCCAATCTCATTTTTACAACTGCTTTTGATTTACATCCGTACTAAACAACCGTTTTATTCATGTTCGAAATTATCTGTAAACATTTGATTCGAATTGAAACCACGGTTAATTGTATAGGCCGTGTGCAGGCCCGCCACAAGGGGGGGATACTGGGTCCTTGGTACCGGGGCCCGGGCCCTGGAGGGGCCCGTGACGCAGGTGACAAACCACTACGAATTCATGTGTAACCCTTGTCTCGTAGGGAAAAGTGAAAAAATTACCCTAAAAATTCCGCAAAAGGTAAATAAAGTTTCAAAAACACGCTAGGGCACTATAAAATTTTTCTTACTTTTTTAGAGATTTTCAAGATTTTAAGTATATGTAGAATGATATTTTTAGTAACTGTGTTTCATTTTCTTCCGTTGTCGGATGCTAAGAGGCTCCTTTGTGGGCATCCTCGACTTCAATGGCTTAACTCCTTTGCCATAGACGTACGAAAGGGGAGTCCAGGGGGGCCCGGCTCCCCATAGAATTGAAAATTATCATCTGCCCCCTCAAAAAAAAATTTACAGATGTTTTGAATGCAACAATTCGAAAGTTTTTGGTGCTGAAAGTAAACAAAAAGGCGTAATTATTCTGCAGAAATTGATGGAAAATCTCCATCATAAGAGCTTCATAATGCGTCCAAATAGATTTAAAATTTCAAAAATTTCCCGGGGGAGGCCCCCCGGACCCCCCCCCCCCCCCTGTGCTAGGGGCCCGGGCCAGAAAATTGGTACCAGGGCCCGAGATGGGATGTGGCGGGCCTGCTGTAAGAATTCAAAAAATCCATGGAGTCATTGAAAAATGCATCTAGATTGAAAATCAACTAGCATTTTTTCCCTTCTTTTTTTCCTTATTTAAAAAAAGGGAAGAAATCGCACATTTTACAGAAAATATTAGGTAATTCCAAAATAAATTTTGCAAAATTTTGCAGCAATCGTAAAATTCAATGACTGCACTGAAAAAAATGAGTTAGCGTCAGATGACTAAAAATTGTTTCTATACACTAACTCAAATTGTGTGATTTGGACACACATGATTTTTGGTTTCTGTACACTAACCACTATTAGTGCTGGAAACTAATTCCGCTACTCTAATTCGCATTCGGTAGAGTTGGGTCAACCTAACCTCAAAACTTTTTTTTTTTTTTTTTTTTTTTTTTTTTTTTATTGAGAGTTTAGTGGCTTCTATTCCTTTAGGAATCTACAGCCATCTATAGGCACTATTTACTGTCCGAAGACATCAGGGAATTTGGTAGACATCCATGCTCGGGCTTACAAATTTTCACGGATTAAGGCCGAGCGAATTCTGCTTACAGATCCACTCGTCAGTTCCATGTAAATTTGTCGCCACCACCGGGATTCGAACCCGGGACCTATTGACCTAGAGTCAGACGCGCTAACCACTAGGCCAACCTGGCCTTTTGAAATTACGGGAGAACACGAACTATAGAAGTAAGCAGTAAGTTCACAGGTTTTCGTAAAATATAAACTGAACGCTTTAATCGCAATTTAATACAGAAGATTGACGACTCCAACGAATATCATGCTTGTTTACGTTTTGAATTGAACAGACGATTTCTAACCTTAACAGGTTTATTTATGTTGCTTTCGAACGTTTTCAAGAAAGAGAGGACACTATAAATCATACCGGGAGTATTTACATTGTCAAACGAGCCCGAAATTTCACATTTTAATTGATTTTCACGAGCTGACGCGATTGAGGCTGTTGTACCGACGCCACTTTTTCGAAACTAAATAAATGTAACGGACAATGTGGCAGTTAGCGTTGAGGGCGAATTAGTTTGACCCGAAGGTGAATTTGTCTTACCACAGCGCTAATTTTACAGCTAGTGCTGTTTTCCAATTCTGGTTCGCGCTCTAGTAAAGTGAAGTCAGCGTATGAAGCGAATTGATTGGTGCTTCAGTACAATAAATTAGTTCTGAAGCCTAATTTTGATTCTACTTGGCGAGAACTTACCAAATTAGTTCTCAACGCTAACTACTTTTTTTTCAGTGTGTTTTCGATGAATTTTCCGATAATTTTTACTAGAACTCTGGTACTCTCAACAGAATCATGGAAAATTGCAGAATTTCGGCTGCGGAACATTTTCAATTGAGCTACATAATCCATATTTCATCATTTCTGCATCCTTTGATTCTTCTTCCTGGACACCTTAAATTCTGCTTTGTATCATATCTCAAAGCTAGCTCGACACTGGAATCTAGAGACATCTGTCACAATCTTGAAGTTACCACTCCCACGTAAAAAATTACTCATTCGTCCTCGGGTCGGGAAATAAATAGTGAGGAATAATGATGATGAAATAAAGAGCCCATAAAGTTGTATATCTTAAAGAGGCCTTGGCAAAGAGAGCTGAAATATATTTCCTAGGGAGTGCGGCATTGTTTACAAAAACGAGTCCAGCTGATGAGTGTATCCTGTGTAGACGAGAAATCACTTTGGGGGTTGATTTATGATTTTATGGCACAAACCATTTGTTCAAATAATACTGACTGGGGTTCGACAGAGTTTGAAGTTCAACAACAGAGCCGACGCGCGGTGGTGGCATGGAGTGCTTTTCGATGAATCGATCTATCTGCACTCAAATCTATGGGAAAGGATCACTGGAAAAAAACACATAGGATCGAGAGTGCAGACTCTTGAAAACATTGACAAGAAAAAATACTCTTGATTCGATCGGATTTTTGCTTGAATCAAAACGAAATCCGCTTAAATTAAGAGGCTTGGTTCTTGATTGAAGCAAAAATTCGATTGAATCAAGAGTATTTTTTCTTGTCGATGTTTTTAAGAGTCCTGACTCTAGATCCAATGTGTTTATTTTCCCAGTGATAAAAATTGGCAAGTGGGAGTAATTTTTTTGGGCGTTATTTTTATTTTTGACCTTCAAAAGAGAGATTGAATCAAGAGTACTTTTTCTTGTCGATATTTTTAAGAGTCTGGACTCTAGATCCAATGTGTTTTTTTTCCAGTGATCGGTAATTAGGATTTTCTTTGTTCTTAAACGCGGTATGGAGCGAAAAAAAGAGACAAATGTAAAATTAAATCGGTCATTCTCAAAGAGACTCAAGCGCCAAAAAATCGAAATTGAGCATTTTTCAGTATGCTTTGGCGTGGGTGCATCTTAATGCGAAGTGACGAGCAGAAAAACGAATTTTTAGCCCTAAAACATTCCAGTCACTCTCAAATAGACGCAAGCGCCAAGTCGTTTTCTTCTTCTTTTCCCTTCCATAAATTTCTGAAACAAAACCACAATCCGAATTTGAATTGCAATTTTCTCACACATAAATTTTTTTGACCTCTAGGACCTAGAACGGGTCTATTAAAATAAAACACCTTTTACTGTTTTTCTTGAATTCTCATTTCTGGCGCTTAAGTCTTTTTGAGGACGACCGATTCAATCATAGGGCCTTGTCCACACAAGCGCAGTTCGCGGAACTTATTCCTCGAACTTGCTCAGTTCCCGGAACGTATTCCTTGAAACGAGGCATGCTGTCCACACGGGTTCGTCCGAACTGGAACCGGAACTTCAATAAAACTATACAATTATTGCAGAATAATAGATTATTATGACCGCCAAAGTAGCAAAAATAAATGTCAAGATCATATGTAAAGGACGTGAAAAACAAAAACGAGCAAATTCACATCAAAAGAAACATATTTAGAAGCTCGGAGCACGGGGGAAATTCCAGGTTTTGGAGGAATAAGTTTCAGCTCAGCAAAAAACTTGTTCCGGGAACAAGTTCCTCGAACTGAGTTCCGCGAACCGCGTTCGTGTGGACAAGGCCTAGCAATAAAATCCCTGCACCAACACCAACACCGATATCCCGAACCAGTGACGCGGTTGTAGGAGTGAGATTGAGACCTCGCTTCGACTGAAATCGATATAGTTAGCCGCGACATTCTTTCTAGCCTGGCGTTAAAGTCACTCGGAATGATGCTATTCTGCCGTGCAAAGGAAAAACGCCGTATAAAAACTCGACAGTTGCCAAATTGCCTCCGATGAAATAATAATTTTTGAGGATATTGATTAATATTTTCTATTGTTTGCAGATGATTTAGATGTGGCTGCGAATGAAATTATCTGAAAAATCGGAGGAAAAATATTCACAATCTTTGCAAATTCGTAATCTATCAAAGGAAATTTGGCACCGCCTGTAGGTTCGTACATCGTTTTTCCTTAGCACGGCAGTATTTTCAGGACACAGTGGCGAGGTGTGCATGGTCGACTATAGATTTTGACCCATTTGAAGGTATGGTAAAGAATCGGTTATTAAGGGGCTCGTTGCCAACACCCTGTATATCTATCTTCTTCCATAGGTTTTAATGACAGCTCAATCGATATATCGCAAAGCACGCCACGCCACTGTCAGTACAATTGTGATAATCGCCAACCCCCCACCCCCCAACTCCAATTTCCCTCACTGCCGTGCCAAGGTAGGACGCCGTATGAACATTTGAGAGTTGCCAAATTTCCTTCGATAAAGTGTTCATTTTTAAGGAAAGTTATGGATATTTTCTCTTGAATTTTCAGAACTTTTCGGTGAAAGTGCGAGCAAAATCATCTGAAAAATTGGAAGAAAAATATTCATAAGTTTGCCAGGGGATCCGTGCTTCATCAAAGGCAATTTGGCAACGCCTGAAGGTTCATGTAGCGATTTTCCTTAGTAGTATAGGTTGCAGGTTGCTGTCGTAAGGGGATCTCAGCATTTAGCAACGCAGATCACGTCTTTGCGCAGCCCTGACTTCTCCTCTCTAACGAAGGTCACCCTCTTTCTCTAGAGCGTTGCGTCTTCGATGAACGGACCCTCAATGACCTTTTTCCTTGTACATTCATGATATGAGGATTAGTCCAGGCAAATAAGGAAAAGAGCCTGAAAAAATCCCGGGTGACAATGTTTTCAATGATTCCTGTGTTATTTTTGACGCTGAATCCGAATTTCAACTTCGCACCCGAAAAGTCGGACCGGAAAGTTGCCTTGGCAAAAATGGCCTAAAATTGGCTTTTTTGGCGGATTATGCATGACCTGTAACTGAAGAGTTGATCTGAGGATAAAATGAGCAATTTTCGGAATTAAAGCTGTCAAATTTCCTATAAAATTGTTGCTATGCATTTTTTTTGCTCAAGACAAAATTGGCATTTTTCACGGTTTTTGACCATTTGCCTCCTTTTACGCCGTCTGGCGAACGATCTACTGACAAATCAAGTGAAGTTGATGAAAATTTATCATGAATTACAAATATCGAAATAAAAAATAAAGAAATAACCGCATTGTGATGTTGCCAAGATTATGTAAAATAGTATTTTTGGCGATCTTGACCACTATTCCCTCATAAGTCGTTAATTTTCCATTCTTAACTTTGTAACTTACCTCCTTTGCTGCAAGGTGATAAAATTTCATAAAAATTAAAATCTTGTAATTTCTCGTGAAATATTTCATGAAATTTCAGAAATTTCTGAAAGATATCGAGAAATACCGGTTCCTTTTCATGTTTCGTAAAATATAAAAATTGCGATTTTCCTCCATTTTTTGTGTGTTTGAGTGCGGGTTGCATACTCTAGCCGAAAAAATATGAAATATTTCACAGCTTCTTGAAATTTCATGAAATACTTCATTGAAATGTCCGATTTTTCATGTCTTTCTTACATTTCATGCCGCCCTGTATTTTTGTGTTGCAGACTTGGCCTGAAAACTTCATTGAAATTTCCAATTTTCCATGTCTTTCTTACATTTCATGCCACCCTGTATTTTTGTGTTGCAAACTTGCTCTGAAAACTTCATTGAAATTTCCGATTTTTCATGTCTTTCTTACATTTCATGCCACCCTGTATTTTTGAGTTGCAGACTTGGCCTGAAAACTTCATTGAAATTTCCAATTTTTCATGTCTTTCTTACATTTCATGCCACCCTGTATTTTTGTGTTGCAGACTTGGCCGTACAGCTTCCAGTTCCACATGAACAACGGGAGCAACAGTTCGAGTTGCTCGGCGGATGACTGGAGGCAGAAAGAGCTCAAAAGCCGGGAGAGGGTCCCGGAAACCGACGTCCACTACTCACAGAACCAAGCCGCGGGCGACCCCTCCAAGTTCCGCCCGCACACACCGCCCGGGCCCGGTTTCTGCGCCTTCAGCGATGCGCCCTGCAACCCCACGCACACCCACACTCACGCATTCAAATTCAAAAGCGAGGACATGTTCGAGGGAAGATCTCGCCGCTACGCTGATGCATACCCTCACCCTGTTTTCGAGCCAGCCAAACGGCTCTACTTGATGGGCGAGGAGAAAAGTTGACCGCAATAGACAGAACAGGGGGCGCCCTGTCGTGCTAAGGAAAAACGCCGTATGAGCCTTCAGGCGTTGCCAAATTTCCTTAATAAATAAAGAATTTTCGGGAAAATTTGTGAATAATTTTCCTCCAATTTCTCAGATAATTTTGTTCGCAATTTCACCTAAAGTTCCCGAAAATTTCAAGGAAAAATAACCACGGCTTCCCTCAAAAATAAACATTTTATCGAAGGAATTTTGGCAACTCTCGAATGTTCATACGGCGTTCTTCCGTAGCATGGCAGTGCCGCACAGCGGATCGAGTCAATTAAAGAGATCGCACATGAAATTTTTGACAAAAACTGCAAATTTTGATGTTTATTCCGTCACATTTTAAAGTTCGGAAGGTGCTACTGGAAGCATTTCACGAGGAACCCGATGGACTCACTTTTAAAACCCGAAAGTTTTGTATGAGCGGAGTTATAAGCCTCTGAAGTGTCCAAGTTTTGTCCGATCTCTCCCATTGGCTCGATCCACCGTGAGCCGTGCTGAGGAAAATCGCCGCATGAGCCTTCAGGCGTTGCCAAATTTCCTCTGACAGATCACGAATTTTTGGAAATGCTCATAAATATTTCTCTTCCGATTTTTCGGAGGATTTCGTTTGAAATTTGATCGAAGGAGTGTAAAATTTCAAAGAAGAATATTCGCGTGTTTCTTTAAAAATAAATATTTTCTGGTGGGAAATTTGGCGGCATTCGAATGCTCATATTGCGTTTTTACCGAGCACGGCAGAGGGTGTCTTGACAGGAAAAGAGATTGGAAAGGAGGGTATGGATTCGATTGACATGAATCGATCGAGAAAAAAAACGTGACTCAATCGACAGATGATTAAAAAGTCCGTGTCGATCTCGATTCGATCGACACGAATTGATCGAAAAATAAAATCGTGAACCGATCCACAGCGATTCGATCGAAAAAAATCATATAAAACTTTGAAGATTTTAACGCACGGTTTAAAAAGTGAGCATATTTGGACTGCGTTTTCAAGCACAAAGGAACCAAGCCACATCGCTATTGCCAAATTCAACGGGGCAATTTAATTTTTTACATAGAAACAGTTGTGCGATTTTGTGTGCCAATTTTAGTGAATTTTCTGCATAATACGAAGCAAACCCCTAAAAATGTTCAAAGGAATCCGCACAAATGTTCTTTTGTAAAGAAATTAAATTGCCCAATGGACCACTAGACAAGGCACGAATTTCAGCATTCTGATAGATGTTTCGTAACTAAATTTTCACGTAGAACACGATGCGCACAAAGAAAATTATCGAAATTAACTCCTTACGAAGATATTTGATGATTCTTGATGCGTGAATTCAAACCACCCGCTCATGAAAACTCAATGCTCTACGTGAGTCACATCGCGCGCTAAACGTTATCATGACAGTCTCTGCAATATAAAAATCTGGCAACCTTAATGTTGACGCTTTGGCTCAGCTGTAGCAAATTGTCCATAGTTTGAACAACACATGGTGGGAAATGAATATTGCTCGATTGAGAAGCTTGCTGAAACCGATGTAGTGCGCGATTTGACTCACGTAGAGCTTTGAGTTTCTTGTGAGCGGGCAGTTCAAATTCCTTGTAACCAATGTGAAATAAAAATGTTAATATCTCCGTTAGGGGTTGGTTTCAGTAATTTTCGTTGCGCGAATCGTGTTCTGCGTGAAATTCTGGCTAAGAAACATGTATCAGATTGCTTAAATGCGTACCTTGTCTAGTGGTCCACTGAATTTGGCAATGGCTGATGTGGCCTTGGTTCCTTTCTGCTAACGCAGTCCATTTGGAGGGAATGAATCTGACCAACATGCATGAGTCGATCGAAGGACAAAGAGGACACCCACAAACCGCGACAAAAAGCAAGCAAAAGGATCGACAGTGATCGCATAAAATTCCACCAATTCACTGTGTTGTCGATCGATTCACGGATTTTTTCGAACGTCGATCGACACCCCCCCCCCCCCCCTGCCACCCTCTTTTGAAAAGCTGTGACATTTCAGCGAGATATTTCATGACTTTCACGACAAAGTAGCATTTCTCAACGGAAAAATCGCTATATATTCAGGGCCGGGTTTACCTTCTTGCCGCCCCATCTCATGCGTTTTGAAACATCCATAGAAACCATCAGGTGAACGTGCCGAAGGAGAGGGGCACATAAGACGCGTTTACTCGCGTTTGGCACATTTTTTGTGAAAGCCCTGTCAACACTAACAAAAGTTCACGGAACTTTGCTAGAAAATTAAGTTCCGTAGACCCATCTCTGTGTGGACGATGCCTTTCATTAAGAAAAGAATGAAAAAATTATGAATAAGAATAAACATGAATGTGGTCTAATGATCTTAATTTCCGCCACCGCGCCAACCGCACTGTGTTTGGCGCAATGCGTGAAGTATCCCTACAGTCTTGTAGGCACTATGAGTTTCACGCCAACCGCTGCGCTGTTGACCGCACTACGTTTGACACAATGCGTGAAGTATTCATAGAGTCTTGTAGGCGCTATATGTGTTTTATGCTGACCGGTGCGCCGATAGGGCTTCTCCTTTCCATCTAAAGTTTTTGCCATCGTTGTTCTCTGCGCCTTGCCGCTCCAGGCCAAATTGCGTGTTTGGTTTCTCTCTCAACTACTAATAAAAGGCGCTGTCTCTTGTATCACCGAAAGACGAACAAATTATAAATTACTATACTTTAACTCTCAGGATATGAGAGATTTTTTCGCCTTTCCTCATTTGTGATTTTTTTTTTTCTGAATCAGATTTTTTTCTTGATACCTACATTTGAAAAAATTACAACATTTGCCGCCCCCTAAATTTGCCGCCATGGGCCATTTGCGGCCCATGTGGCCACCCCCTTAATCCGGCCCTGCATATATTGCGATTTTATCGGCGATAATATCGCCAGGACCATCAACATCTGAGCGATATTATCCTCGATCTTATCGCACGACTTTTATCGCCCGAAAATTTATCGCGATTTCGTCGAAATAAAAGTCAGGATTAGGTAATGGCGATTTAATCTCGATTTCATCGAACCAAAAATTGCGATTTGTAGCAATTTAATCGCCATACATCGCGATTTTTAATGCGATAGTATCTCGATATATTGCCACCGATATATCACGATAACCAACCGATAAAATCGCTATTTATCGCGATCACTGCAATTTGGGGAGGGCTGTGCAAGTCTGATGGAGAATGTATTAGTACATCCCTAGTAGCATTAACTGTTAAATTTTGAACATTTTGTACTCACACGTCGAACGTACTGCCTAAAAGAAAAAGAATCCAAACAAAGGACGAATTCAAATTTTCAGAAAATTCACAACGTCGCTATAAAAATCAGTAATACTATATCACAATAGGCAACGCTGGAATTAAGTTAAGAAGTGAGAGAGACGAGCATAGCGTCTTAGTTAGTGGCGCATGCGACGGACACTGGACTGTAATTTCATCCAGACTCCTGGATACACTTATTCGGGCTCCATGCTACCGTGCTAATGAAGAACGCCGTATGAGCCTTCAGACGTTGCCAAATATCGATGTATAAAACATTAATTTTCAGGGGATTCTATGAACAGTTTTCTTCGGATTTTTCAGAGAAATTTATTCGCGACCAGATCTAAATTATCTGAAAATTTCAAGAGAAAATATTCAGAACTCTCCTCAAAAATAAACATTTTATCGGAGGGAATTTGGCAACTCTCGAATGTTCATACGGCGTTTTTCCTAAGTGTGGCAGCATGGACGTCCGTGGTACATACGCATAAAGAAGCTCCGTCATTTTAGATCCTCGCAGTAAGAAGCGGTAAGTGCCTGGAGACTCAAAACCCCTTCACTTTCGTGGGTATGCAACACGGACATCCACGGAGCCCGAATAGTTGCATCAAGGCGCTTTAATGAAATTCGGTATGCTCGTTGCAGGCGTCACTAGCTGGGTGCACTTGACTTTTCTCTCACACATCGACTTACGTTCAGCGTTGATTATTGTGTCAATGAAATAAACTACTACAGATTTTCATTGCAGGGCTGTCAGTTTTATCATTAAAAGCCACGAGTTTTTCATCTTTTTTCGACGGTTAAAGCCTGTTTTATTCGATAAAAGTAGAGCTCTCGAAATGGCGTCATGTGAGGTCAAACGACCCTCCATTGCCCTCAAAGATTGTCAGCCCGACAATCTTTGAACGTAACGCCACTTAGAGAGCTCTGTTTTGATCGTATGATGCGGGTTTAACGCTACTTGATATACTTTTCATAGGCTGGATAAGCAACCCATGGGGCACTCGCTCTCTCCTGTTGATCTTAAATGGAGAAGTAACCAACCCAACCAAAAAAAAAAAAAAAAAAAGACAGTCCATGCAATGAATTCTGGGATTTTTGCATAGGAACCAGTGATTAAAATGATACATATTGCTGGAAGCAATATGTATCATTATGCTCATATGTGTGTTGTGCTCATATGTGGGTCCCCCCAGGTAGGCGACGGAGAGGGCGTCCAGCCAAACGGTGGGTAGAGGGCATCCGTGAAGAGATGGAGAGATGCCAGCTTCCGGAGGATCTCTACCATGACAGATTCCTGTGGAGAGTATAGGCGTCGCAGAGCGCCCTAGCGCGCCGTAAAAGCGGCTCATACATACATACATTGCTGGAAGCATTCTGATCACATTCTTTGGCATTGGACTGATGATGTAAAATTTGAAATGTATACAACATACATTCATGTCTTTTGTGAATTTCATTAAATATTTCACAGGGACTTGTAAAATTTAATAATTGAGGAAATAAGGATACTCCGATGCTATGTGATTGTACCAAAGTTGCAGGGATAACTAAACTGGAACAAATGACTTCGTCTAGGATTCTCCCTCCTACAATTTGTGTCGGTAACTAAAATGTTTGCTGATTGGTTACCAAGATTAAAAAAATGAAAATTCAGGAGTGGAGGTTTGAGTAAGACTTTTATTTGTTTAATTTAATCTAATTTTTACAGGTTAAATTTATTTTTAAGTATTCTGAAACTTTAAATACAGTTTTTTGTCTTGTTTAATTGTTTACGGATTGTTTTGATTAATTTGATTAAATACTACATTTTTACAAGCAACCAAAACAAAGGAAGCAGATTGAAGGCAGCGGAGAACTTTTGAAATCTTGTGAATTAAAATGCTGCTAAGATCAGACAACATCCTCTAGTTACAATGATACATGAGTGAATAATGAAAACAGGATTGCCACAGAATTTAGAAAATCAAAGTTCCTGACATGCCTCTGATTTCAGTGTCACATTTTGGTAAAATTCCTTTAAAATTGAAGGTATGCCCAATGGTTAAAAATACATAATTTGCAATAGTTTTGACACAAAATCTGTTCTTTGAAACGTCAAGCCTTTTCTAGAAAGCATACAGAGGCGACTCAACAATTTTTCCCTGACACTTTTGTCAATTTCCCTGGCATTACTAGGTTTTCCCTAACTTTTCAAAATTCCCTGTTTTCTCTGACCATGGCAACCCTGAATGAAGATACAGGTTTGGGAATTTGGAAATTAGGAAGAGGACAAGAAAATTGATAGAGATAGGTAATGGAATCGCTAAAAAAAATATAATAATATTAAAAGTCTATACTTAGGAAAAATATATGGGAAATTGAAATATTCTAAGCTCCAAGTTGCTGATACTGAATAAAACAAAATAAAATTATTACACTTTTTTTCAACAAAATTATTAAAGTCAGTTATAACAAACTAGATGTACAAGGCGGTGTACCTCTCTTTTTGACCTAGAAAAATACTCTTATGTATCTTCTCTTTACATTTATCTTTTTAACGTTTTTTTGTTTTTTTACAACAGTTTTAAAATGAATCATATAAACACAAGTATAACAGAACAGCATAAAGAATTAATAAAGAAAAACGAATTACACCCTCCTCCCTAAAATCGGAAAAGTCGCCACAGGCAAACATGGGCTACTAAATTAGAACCCGGCCACCAAAATTTTCTTTCAGCTCTTTATCACCTTTGGCGGCTTGCGTGGTTGCCACATAGTGCTAAAAATCAGCACTTTACCAACTTCAACCTATGTAAAAAATTCACATTTAATCATAGAACATGGCAACCTTGTAACCTTAAAACGGAAGGGAATCTAATTATGCGGCTGATGAATAGGGCAAAAAGGATTAAAGCACAGCTGATTCAAGATAATTTCAAATGATGAAAATGTATACTCTCTAACAACAATGATTTGATTCAGCTAGAAGATTTAATTCCTACTAGAGGAATTTTGTCGAGCAGTAATTGATTTTTCTACTAGTATATTTTTAAAACAAAACAAAACGATTTACAGGCAAATTAATACCTCTGGTAATTTTACCGAATTGGAATGCCACTTTGGAGAAAAAATAAATAAATGAGTGGTTTATTTTGACTGCGATGAATTGAGAGCTGCGATATAATCAGACTTTGCGGAAGGATCACTGAAAAAAAAGAAAATACACAATTAACAAAAAGGGTGAAAACAGCATTTGAATGAATGATATACTAGAGGTGTTAAATAATTTCTCGTGCAGGTTTTGAGGGCTGTGCAATGAAAATATTCCGCAGCAATTGCTTACTAAAAATGTATATCAAATCCAAAAGGTATTTGTATTCTTTGATTGATGTAGGGCATTGAAAAAACCTGAGATAGGTGAATACAAGTAGTGTCCAAGGAAACGTTCAAGTCCTGCTTTGCCTCTCTTCCTGTTCTTGGGACAACCACCCCCCCCACACCCGTTTGAAGCACCCAAAATTTCCACTGCCTTTTAATGAAATGTTGAAAAAATCCATGCAATTTAAATCAAAATCAGTGAAATTGACTAACGGATTTTCTGAATTAATTACCAGTTTCAGGATAGTTTTTGATTTCCTGAAATTTTTAGCAAAAATTCAGTCCAGGTATTTGCAAAACCAAATAATTAGTGCACCCGGATAATTGAGGTCTCACCGTCGGTTTTTATGAATAAGCCTTTCTGTCCAAAATTCCCAAGATTTTAGTGAGCAGCTCTAAGGCTTTAATGGATTAGAAATAGATGGCGCTAAAACATAGGACGTTGGCTAAACCACTAATATGTACTACTGTCATTGTCATCTGAAGATTCATAAAAAGGAATTGATAGGAAGAGATAGTCGAACTTACCTCGTTAGTCTATCGACAACAGCATGCAACCTATTTTCAGGCATGGATGGCAGCAGTTTGCGGATCATGTCCGAGACAATGAATACGGAAGTGAAAGGGCATGATCGATCGGCGACTTCGAATGCGTTTTTTAATTCTTCGATGGCATCTGTTTTGTGGGACGCTTCTTGGCCAGAGTTAGAATACTGTGGTAATCTTTGGAGCTGAAAAAAGTTCCACAATTGTAAAATATGATAACAATAAGCAGAAGTTACTGAGGGAAATTTTTTTATTGGTAGGATCACAATTCCCCATCTCTCCAAAATTTGTTAAATAAAATAAAAAAGTCATCTGCTTCTTTAAAGAAGTGTCTCTTGGCCCAAGATTTGCCGAACATCGGCAAAGTTGGAGCTTCACTATTCTTAAAAGTCCTGGTGTTTGAAAGGCATTAATCTGTCAAAAAGCTTTTCACTTAATTTTGGTAAGAATGTAAACTAGCTCCGTGCCAAGCAAAATTTTCAGAAAAGTTATTCACAATCGTACAATTGTCTGGAAAAATCTTGCTTTTCTTTTGAAGAACACTTAGTTTTGTGCCATTTTGTTGAACAGACCCCTCTTTTTCTGCACACGAGGCCTCAAAAGTTGCATAAAAGACTGGATCTTTCCGCCAGAATAAAAAAAGATTCTACTACACTAACATTCTAGATTTTTTCAACCAAACATTTTTGGACTTTGCTGAGAATTTTTGAGGGCTTAACACATGCTTCAGGAATCAAATTTTTACCAGGAAGAAAAAAATAGGGGGAAAAAATTAAGAAGGTGTAGACATGTCGCTGGATGAAAAAATGTTGAGGTTTCATGGAGAAGACCCCCGATTTCTTGCCGTTCTGTAAAATTTTGGGAATTTAAAAAGTTAAAATTGAATTTTTAAAAAATTCACATGAACTATTATCGTAAAAGCAATGGATTTAAAATACTTTTACTCATGAGCTTCATATTTACTCAGTAAGATCAATCTATGTTTGGACCGCATCAAGCAGAAAAAGGAAACTTACATTTTCCGAAAAACTAAATCAGGGGCAGTTTTGAATAAAACTTGTCGAAAATTATCTTTGAGCAAAACTTGACAACACAAAACATAAAATTCATCCCTGCAACATGAGTTAAAAACTGAATTTTTGACTGAGTCTCATGGCTGATTCGAATTTTCTTTTGAAAGAAGTTTAGTATGTGTTCACTGAAAAAACTATCGCTAGAAGAAGTTGCAAGCTCTGCACTCAGAACAAGTTGCTAAATTAATTATCGATAATACGCTCTTTTATGATGGATGGTAGCAAAGCTATAAAACAGTGTAGTGCTCTCTAAATTACTACATCAAAATCGGACTTCTTGGTTCAGATTTCTGTGGAAAGTGAGAAGTAAACATTCATTCAATTTGGAAAACACTTACTTTGGAAATTAAAGGATAAATAAGGTAAGATAGGCACGGTGAAGAAGTTGTAAGGCTTGATTCACTAGAATTTTCTCCAGGAGGAGGTACACCTATTTTAGGAGACCTGTTGAGACTTGATGACTCACGGTCCTTCACATAAAGCAACTTCGGCTGAAAATACAAACAAATAACTTTCAATTAAAAGGATAAAATGAGCTAAAAATTGAATGAATTAATAAACCCAATAGACTTATTCTGCTGTGCTAAGCAAAAACGCTGTATGAGCATTCGAGAGTTGCCAAATTTTCTTTGATAAAATGTTTATTTTTGAGGAAAATTATGAACATTTTTTCTTGAAATTTTCAGGAATTTTGTATCAAAATATGAACAAAATTCTCTGAAAAATTGGAAGAAAAATATTCATAAGTTTACCAGGGAATTCGTGTTTTATCAAAGAAAATTTGGCAATGCCTGAAGGTTCATACGGCATTCTTCCTTAGCAAGGCAGATTGTCACCATCCTGACATAAGGACGTAACTAAATTTTGCGATGAAGCCTGTCATCCATGCTTTCCTGGGCTTTTCTCAAAGTGTAGTTGTGACCGTTTGCTGCCAGTTGCAGCTGGCTGATTTGGCTCTTGCGCTTTGTATCTCGCCTTTACTTGATGAATTATTTATGCTGACAACAAATGTTCCTCTCAGAAGTTTGGCAAATCCAACTGCCATCAACAACCAACTCATGAAGAATATCAACCGTTCCCTGATCACAGTTGCAAAAGGACACTTTTTTGCCACGCAAGTCCACTCTGTTATTGGATGTGTTTACTTTAGAGGGTGCCAAACTATCAAATTTGATTTGTAACCGTTTTGTTTTTTAGTTGCATGATGAGAAAAATACTGATGATCTCGAAGGGCATGACAGTAGATGTCATCCGTAAAAAAACAGTATCTTGGCAAAATTTAGGGCAAAAAGAGATTCAATACTTTTGCTAATTTGCTTGAAAAAATATGGTTGTTGAATACTTGTAATGCAACCTATGTCCGTCATTTGAGACATCTTGAAGCAATCGGTCAGTAGCACCCATTTCTTGTATCTAATTCATTTTCTGAAAGAACAGAGTGAATTAAGCTCCGGGGAATTTTTTCCGATTTTTTTTAAAACCTAAATGGCAAAGAAACTCCGTTTTGAAATTGCCAAAAACGGGACCTGCTTGAAAAGATATTTTTGTTGGGCATTGATGATGTAGCCAGGGGGGAAACGAAGTTTGCAGATTGGCTGACCTCATCTTTAGGCATTGCCTTGCTATGTCAACTCGACCGTCGGCTTTCGATAAGCTTAATCTTCCCGTAGAAATAATTTTTGGGACTCTTTAATGGATTTTTGGGTTATGCCACAAAATTTTACAAAAGAAAAAATACACCATAACCCTGAAAAAATTCCTTGCGATTGACCCAGTAGTGTTGAATCTAGATTCGGCAATATTGGCTTCATGTCCCCCCCCCCTCCCTTCAACTGTTTAAAAATACCCCCCCTCCCTTCAACGGTTTAAAAATAAGTTAATCTGCTTTCTTTTAGAGTACCTTCATGGGAGTATGGTCACTGCGGTTACCACCTCTGATCGGCTCAGCCATCATGGCTGAATGGGGTTTTCTAGGGCCCCAAAATGGCGGACACAGTAAGTAAATGTAATTACAAAATGACTCACAATGTACCTGGTTTTATTTGCATATTGGAATGAAAACTTTACTCAAAGGCATTATTACAGCATATGTACACTGTTTTACAGCTAATCATCATACTACTTTTGAGAAACATCATTTTGGATATATGTAATAAGGTTGGCAGCAAGTGCGGTTGGTGATATGGTCAAAAGTTGACAATAACCCACCTCCCATTTTCAAAACTCCACCATTTTTGGGCCTTAAACCCTCCATGAGGCCCAGTGTCCATTCTCTCCCTACGAAGGTACTCTACTTTCTTTGAAAAGAGCCAAAACAATTACACATTTAATTGTTGAATGAATTTTGTTGAAAAATAAGGCAACACTTACTTTTGTACACGTATAACATGAGCCATTGTGACTTTCTCCTGGTGGGGATTTGGCAGAGCGTGGGCCCTTTACAGTCATTATCCATGGCTCATCCACATCATTATCAGCCTTTCCGGAATCCTCCCTGTAAAAAAAATCAGTACCCTCAAACATCCATGCATCATTGACTCTATATGCTTTAATTGTCAAATTAACAGACATTATATTTTTTATTAATAGAAGTACATTGGTGCAGGCAAAAAATTTAAGCATTGTTGTGGTATGAGTCAATGAGTTCACAACTACTTGCGATGATAAATTAACTGTTAATAATTCTTCTAGAGTTTAGCATGCTTTGGTACTGAATAGATTTTGGCGTTGTTGATATAGGCCTTAGAGTCTTCGATTTCTTTGATTCATTTGGGCAGTTTGTTGCAGAGACTCGTTGCTAGCGAATGTCAGAGACTTCACAGCTAAGACAGTTGTATGCAAGACTTGAAACAAGGCTGCCGTTGGTCACCGAGATTATTCAAGTTATACCTAGAGTACAAGTTAAATGAATGGGAAAGGAAGGCGTTCCACTCCCTGATGGACAAATGTTTGGCTGATAATTAGGTCACATTTCTGATCTTTTGACTTAACTCCACAAAAAACTTTCTATGAAAAAAGTTGCCTCTTCGCACTGAGCTCCCTCTTGTCATAGAGATTCAATGTCCCTCTTTTGAAAGAGGAAGTTTTTGCTTTCAAATGAATTGAGAAAATACTTACATGTCTGAATTTTCTGATTCTGTTTCACTTCCTTCACTGCGCTGTGATTTCCATTTCTTATACCGGTCGATTAAATCAATTAAAAATGAGTTTTTCTTCGCTTTGCGAATAAAAGTGAATTTTAGCAATTCCTTAGCTGTGGGTCTCTGGAAAATAGAAGTAGTGAAAGTTTAAAGAAAACAGAGAGCAGGGAGGTCTTTAAAAAGGTTGATGATAAGTATATAAATGCAGGGTTTTCATAATTTCTTCATTTTAAGACTTCTTGACTCCTCCCCCAACTCCGAAATTTCCGGATCTTCGGACAAAATTTTCACTTGAATTTTTCCTCTTTTAATTATGCTGACTTCAGCTAAACTTTAAATGAAACTTCCATTTCTAGAGATTCAAATTATGTAAATAATCACTTTGCTTGAAGTTGTTTCTTCTCTCTTGAATGGCACCAGCTCGAATTACTGAATTGATAAGCTATTTGCATAATCTCTTGACTTTCCAGCTTTTCCAGACTGCTGGAAACCCTCAAATGTGAAGTCTTAGAGAAGAATTGGAGAAACCACTTAAAACTACATTCATGCCTGAAAGCAGAAGAAAGAAATTCTAAGAAATCAACAATATTATTGTGAATTTTTCTCTATTCAACGGCAATGAAGCAATAAATTACAAAATTAGTCTGGAAAAAATAAATAGATACATGCTTGCACTCTATGACTGAGTTCTTTCCTGATCATTAGTGTAGACCAACTTGATACTTACATTTTCAGGATCTTTATTGAGGCAAGCCTCGACAAACTCCTTGAATTGTTTAGAATAGCTGCCAGTAAGCTGCGGGGGGTTGTTTTTGGGAATTAAAAATAAAACTCGCATCGGATGCAGTTCAGAGTTGGGTGGTTCTCCTTTAGCAAGTTCTATAGCTGTAATACCTAATGACCAGATGTCAGCCTGTAAGGGAGAAAAAAAAGGAAATTATTGATTCATTTAATACACTACTTGGCATATGATTTTTATACAGAGTTTACGGAGTTTTAATGAGAAACGAGAAATTAAAACAGATACAAATAATTAAAAAAAAGTGACTCAAAATAATAGTTGCTAAGTAACTAGACAATAATTATAAGCTGAGAATACTGCTGATCTGATGAAAATATCACCTAAAATATGTAAACACAAAACACCTTACATAAAGGAATTCAAAGCATTTCGTAAAAAGAGCTTTAGGGCTACAGAAACTACTGGACGACGCGATTGTGTCAAAAATAGAATAGGGTGACGCACATATTGGCAAAAAGACCTATACTTAAATTAATGAATTGATCATCAATTTTGGAGTAGGCACTGAGCTATGATTTTTCATTTATTTATTTTCAGGGACTTTCAGCACACTCCTTGCTTTTCTCCTACTAAAATCTGTGGAAATTAAACATATTTTACCCTTATCCCCCCCCTCTAATAAGTCTTTAAATTTTGATTTTTGGTTTCTCCCCAAGTGAGTGCTGCTTTACCTCAGGCCTAAAATGCAGCAAAAAATAAAAACACCGCAGATCACAAGTAACAAAAAAGTGTACACACCTTGGAATCATAAGCGGATTGTTTGATAACTTCTGGTGCCATCCAAAATGGAGTACCCACAAAAGTGCTCCGCTTGCTGGTTGTATTCGTCAACTGCCCAGCGACACCGAAGTCAGCTAACTTGACATCACCCATCTCACTTAACAGGACATTGGCAGCTAAAAAAAAATAGAAAAGAGTAGAATAGAACAATTCACTGATAACCTACTTACTTATTGGAGAAAAAACTACATAGCATGACTCAAATGCGCAGCATCTAAGTAGGTAAATTGATTCTTTTCATTGAAAGGCACGAGGAAAATACAAATATAACTTGGATTAAATCATCCTAACTATTGGGCCTCCTCTAGAAAAATTTCCTTCATTCTAAGATTTCTTGCTCATTGACAGTCTAAATTTTAAGGAATGCATCATGATTTGGTCATTTTGGTCATGCCTTTTCCTAAACATGTATTTGAATGCCAATTTTGCAGGTTTGCAGTCGGATGCCAAAAAACAGCATTTCTCACCAAAATTGGCCCTCAGATCCATGTTTAAGCCTGTGATAGACCTCAAGAATGACCAGAAATGATCAAATCATGATGCACTCAGCTTTAGCTAAAACTTGGCAGAGAGTGTTTTTGGATCAAATGGATCAGTTCTAGGGGGAAGACCAAAAAATTTCACAAAATAAATTTTGCCAAGTATAATTGGGCCACACTAATAGTACAGTGCCTTTCTCTGGAATGACATTCAACTTTTCAGTTAGGCCTTTAGTGGCCGGGCATTTCTGATGGCTGCGCGATTTTTTATTCTCCGCAAGTACACACTCATGAGAGGTTTCATTGCACTCTGAGAAATGTATTGAATTGAAAATGTTGAGCAATGATTTTGAAAGGGGGGAGAATCCTGGGGAAAACTTATAAGGGGTAGAAAATAAATACAAAAAGGTACCTTTGATGTCTCGATGGAGCTTTCTTTCGCTATGCAAGTAGTCCAAGCCTTTCAGCAGTTCTCGCAATATGATGGCTATGTGCATTTCTTCGAAATTGCCAGCATTCATTAAGTCTAAAGCAGACCCCCCACCCAAATATTCCATGATGATCCATAGCTTTGAACCCTGGAAAAAAAACAATCAATGATTTTAAAGGATCGTTTTGTTGTGTGCCCCAACATGCCTATATCTATCTATACCTATATCTATCTATACCTATATCTATCTATACCTATATCTATCTATACCTATATCTATCTATACCTATCTTCCATCATCACTTACACTCTTACATTTATACCTCATATCCGGTCTCAGGACATTCCACCTATTCGCATGCTTTCTCTTCTTACGTCATATCACCGGACTCTGCACTTTCTATCCCATCGTTCCGCGCGGGGTCCGGACTAATCACCCTCAACCCTTGCCCTTCATTCATATCTGGAGCCATTAGCTGGTCACCGTTATGAGCTAAGGAGACCAGAGGATCCGATCGCCAGAGTTACAGTTCAGCAGCAGAGAGAGTTCGATTGTACCTCTTGGAGGCCAGGCCTCGGCTGGCTCCTCCACTTTTCTCACGTTGAAGTACAGAGTTCATCCCTTATATTTTTGTGTTTCGTGTTTTCATCCTCTTCCCCTTCGTCTTGGAGCAAGGGCACCCTACAGAGGCCCACCCAAGTAACATTACAGTTTCTTAAAAGTTAATCACTATACACGTTAAGCATTTTGTGGCATTTTAGTAACTCAATAATCAATGAAAATATTTCACGATTGTGAATAAATTCTCCCACTTATTAAGTAGTCTTTAAAAAAATGAGTAAACCCCTAGAATTTCTTACCTTCAAGTAGGAGCCATAATATTTGGTAACAAATGGACTGTCACACTGAGAGAGAACCATAATTTCTTGTTGAATATCTTCAATCTCATCTTCAGCTTCTTCTAGGTCTATTATTTTGATGGCAACTACTTGCTGCGTTCGGTTATCAATGCCTTTGAATACTTCACCAAATGACCCTTTTCCAATGCGCTCTTGTTTTGTGAAGATCAATTCAGGATCCACTCTCTGAGACAAAAGAAAACAATAAGTTGAGTGAGTAAGGGGTTTTACTGAATAATAGAGAAAATTCTATCCAAAACAGGCATGTTGAAGAAACCATAAAAAATTTGGAGGGTAGATGAGTTTTTGAGTTGAGAATTTGCCTGAACTATCATGCCATTTTAGTACATGTATATCCTTGTATTATATCTAGCTAAAAGGGAGAAGTTGAAGCTAGAAATTTGCTCAACATTTTCTCAATAGAAGTTCTTTGGAAATGGCGTAACTGAATGAGTATCATCATGTCATCAGTCATTCCTAATTGGCTCATCTAGAGATAAATGCCGAAATCCAGCCTCACATTAATTTAATTGGCAGTATGATGCAAAGACATCCCATTTAACTCAAGGATCAGCATTGATATGCAGTGGGTACATCACACTGAAGTTGAGATAAATGATACCGACTCATCATTCTGCAAATAAGGGAGCAGCAGGCCAAATAACAAGGATGTCAGATGTCAATTATTGATAAGTGCATTAAAAACTCTGGCCCATTTTTCATTCAGAACATGACAGGAATAATACTGGAATATTTTCCTGGAATAAAATTTTATGAATGCCTATTGATTTAGTACAAATTATTATGATGGAAATTTTGCAAAGATTTAACTAGAGGAGAAACAGTCAAAAACCAACCTACTTATTCATATTTTTAATGTGTTAGGTTTTTTGAGCTCCTTAAAAATTTCTAGCACTCTTCGTTTTTTGTAGGTAGAGAAGAAGTCTAAAGAGTTTTATAAGGTATCAGCAAGAATCATGGCAATTGTTCAGAGTAAGAGATTCTAAGCCAAAAATCAATAGGGATTTAAAATATCAATGGGCAAATGAGCAACACTTGAACTGTGTTGAAACTATTAATTCAGAGCCTTAAGAAAGTGTAGTTGCTGGTGGCCAAAAAGAGATAGCTCATGCGATTTAGGAATGATCTTCGTATGACAAGAAAAAGAATCTTTGTCTCAATAGACATATTAGTTCATGAAATAAATGATTTTGATTCACAAGATCCTTAATTTAGACTCTGAATGCTCTGCATTTCTCAGCCTAGGGCAAACAGACACAGATTGTTGAACAGAGAAAAAACAATGACAACGGAACTTCGATCCCATACAAAGCTTATGACAATGGTAAATAAATAAAGAAGATAAAAATCTTGCCACCGTCGGTTCAAATTCTCACCAACTGAAGTTTGAGACGCAGACAAACCATGCAATGTGATGAAGAAAACTAGCTTTGCAATAAAATTTGGCACACCAGAATCATCTTACTAGTTCTTAAGACCGTAGTTGCAAGATTGATGAAAGTTACAAACTTCTGATACATTAATCACTAAAGGGTCTCTTAGGAACTTGACTTGGTATCTTTGTTACTGAAGGGCACTCTGCGCATCAAATGGACCTTTACAAAAATGCTATGCATCATGCATCAAGTCTCAGCACAGATGAGGGAGGAGAGTATTACTTACTATAGCTATTTGTTTGGGAGGAAGAAGGAAATAACACTGATTTCAACGGAGTGAAGTTCATCCTAACAGACGGTGCTTCAGACAGAGGTTACGATACAACGCGGAAAGGAGAAGAAGGTTCGATCCGAACAAGGTTTAATGGAGCGCGGGGCTGCTTCACCATAAGAGAATACAGAGATGAGATAATCTCTTTTCAGCATCAGTCTGTCGATGCAAGATGAGTTCAGGGAAAAGAATACTCCGTGAAAGATGATTGCTCATTTGGTACATGTAACATAATAGATTTGAGGAATCAACAGCTCATTTCAGAAATTATCTTTTCTTGGGAGGCTTACCTGTTTAAAGGCCATTACGTGAATCCTGTTTTGAAGTGTTGGCTCTGAAGATTGAAGCCAAGGATATAAAGGCTAGAATGAATAGCTACACTCGGGGCTCATGATTGGGGTCCTTGCGCACTTGATTTTCAACGATTAACCAGGGAGGTGAGACATAGCTTTCAAGCTGTAATATTTTTAACTACTCCATCAGTGTAATAAAACGTGCATTTTCGAAGAGTTTGAGGTTAAAGAAAATGCTTAAAAAAGATGTGGGCATAATTTAAACATTCCTCAGGTGGACTAAGTAGGTGGTCTAGAGAATGCAGAAAAAGGCTAACTTTCGCGAGAAACTCAAAACGGTTGATCACTCATTCATTTCCTGACACACAATTTCACTCATGTATTTCACTTGGAATGAACAAACTTTTCAGATTGTAATACTGGACAGGAATTTTGGACTTCACGAACACAGGGCACATACTCCAAAACATCACCTTCGTACGCCGTCATCAATTTTTTTTCAGGCGAATCTTGGGTCAACAAAACACAGAGTGCGCGAGTGCGCAACAGAACTCCAGAACTAACAAATCGAGTCTAAAAAGCGGGGTGAATGTGTCGAACTTAGTCGAACGGGCTACCGAACTACTGTTCGACACATTCATCCCGCTGTCAAAAAAGCGTGTTTATTGGCTGCTGATCACATGACAGTAGAACTCTAGCCAATCACTGCTTATCACTGATCAAATTTACACGTTACCAAATGGCACATTATAATCTTGTTTTTAAGTTTTCTCAACATGAGCTGATTTAAACAGACTTCTCTCCACAATCAGCAATGAATATTGCAGAAAAATTAGATTTAGAGTACTCTTAAAAATTTTTATGAGCTGAAAAGACTTGCGGAAAATGTTCAAACTCTCAAAATAAAAATTCATAATTTAAATCAGTTTTTCGAAGAACACCTGGCAATCAAGCCCAAGAGCGCCCAAGGCCGCAAGTTTAAACGTGTTTGTTCATCACTTTTATCATTACTCAAACTCAACGGCCAAACTCGTGCCTTTCTATGTGCCTTTCGTAAATTCGTACACTTTCGTGCTTTCACAGATGCTTTCTCAGTTTAAACCTCCAGAAAGTGTAAAGTTATAAATTTTCCTTCATCACTGGAAGTAGCCAAGTCACTTCCATGATGAGCAGCGACGAAGAAAGCCCCAGTTTATCTGCGTTAATCAGTGGAAAGAAAGCACTTCTTAGAGAAATCATAACCCTGAGTAAAGAAAAGGACAAAACCAAGGTAAAATTCTTGAATATTCAATTTCATCTCCATTTTAGCTCTCTGTACAATTATGTTGTCCTTATTGACGTACAGAACTGGAAGTATAGCTTGATTCATGCATAGGTTTTGTCTGAATAGCCCTGTTGAATCGGGAGCGCGCCACGTGTTAGCGCTAAATAATTTCACACACTTCTAGAGTACAATAGAAGATCAGTTGTCTTCAAGCTGGTAGATTCTCTGTCGCACTGTATTACAGTGAAAATTATTTGCCACAGACTCAATCAAGGAGGAATTTGTCTGCTCAGATGAGAACAGTAGGTACAATTTTCAATCAGGACAGTCAGAGAAATCTACGCAAAGAGAAAAAGCTAACAATCTGATAGCCTGAAGAGCTCATCCTTAGACTAGACACATTCACATTGTTAAGACTGTTCCTTGAAGGTAGTTGTCAAGTAGAGCTCTACCTCTCTGTAGTCCACAGCGGACTGGCCAAAAAGAAAATGAGAGTCCGTGTTGAAGAAGGAAAGTGCGGTACTGCCTGATCTTTCTGCACTAGCTTTTCAGGCAATCAGACACTCAACGACCACTTTTGAATTCCTCATGACAAATAATGAGGGGAATTGAAACTATACACTTTTTTCAAATTCAGCCGATTATTAAAGATAAATATGGCCTTGACTGACTTCTCGAGGATTTGGCATTTCTACTGATTACAGTACATTCCACTTTCTCCAAAAAACATGACAGATCTTTATTTTTAAAATTTCAATTTTCTTCCACTTGAGTCAGTGGGACAGTCTAAAACATCAACCCAAGTAGAGGAAAGCTGAAATTTCAAAAATCAAGATCTGTGGTGTTTCTTGGAGAAAGTGGAATGTATTGTAATGAGTAGACACGCCAAATCCTCGAGAAGTCAGTCATAGGTATCTTTTTCCCTCAAAATCAACTGATCTCCAAAAAAATATATGGTTTTGATTTCCTGTGTTATTTTTCATAAGGAATTCAAAAGTGGTTGTTGGATGTCTGATTGGCTGAACAGGAGGCGTGGGAAAATGAGGCGGTCACGCACTTTCCCCATTCAATGCAGATTCTTATTTTCTCCTTAAGCTTGCCATTGAAATAAAGAAATTCTTAAAATGATGAAATGGCAATTTTTCTTGGGCTCTCTACTTTTACGAAAGTTCCCATTTTACAATTAGATTGCAATTTTCAGCCAACAGGAACCAGCTTGATTACAGTGTTGTAAAAATGTTGCTTCTTCACAATTATCTAAAAAACCTCCCAGAACAGTAGATAGGTTTTTCTTCCTGCTAAAAAATTGTCAATTTTACAGAAGAATAATTGTGTAAATTTGAATGCTGTACATTTACTGAGTATTTTTCAAAGATAAGTTGAAGAAGTTGCGCAATTTTGAAAACACTGCGATTACACTGGTTTTCTTTCGCTGAATGCCATCCAATTGTCAGTTATTTTCTCTCTCTAATATTCCTCAATGTGCCTTTCTCTTTTCAGCAAACTTTGAAAACAATTAATTTGGAGTCTTTGGCAGATGGAGGCGCAAAGTTAAAGGTTCGCTATGCTGACCAGAAGAAAGAAATTGCAATTGCAACCAGTCGCTTGAATAAAATTAGTCTTCAAATTAAGGAATTTGAAGCAAGTGAGTAATTTGATTTGTTTTCTGCTAGAGTCTACGCTAAATAAGTTTACGCACTTCTAGACTGCAACAAAAAATCGTCATTTTTACATGTCAAGTAAAGATCAAGATGGCGGAGCCTTTGTAGAAGTCTAAAAGTTCGCAAACTTATTTGGCTAGGACCAAAGACATTGAATCACGTGGATCGTGCGTTCGGCTCGGTTTAGTACTGGCGGAGTAAGGGAAGTCTCTCGGAGCCCTATGATGGGCGGGCGAGGAAGGGGAGAGAGCGTGTGTCCCAAGTACTCGAAGAGGCCATGGAGAATTCATGCCCGCGCTCAGTTTTTCACGAATATCTCGTTTAGAGTCCATTTTCAAACAACATTCCTAAGAAGAAAAGTTATAAAACACATAATTTTACACCCAATTAGCATTGTTTCATTTTTCCGAACTAATTATTAACCGGGGAAAAAAGCCTCACAATCCGAAAAAAATTCACTGGAGCCGTTACTGCGCATGCGCAGATGTGTGCAACTGGGACACACGAACTCATCGATGTGGGTTGGTGCCATCACTCATCACATGCGAATTTTTAAAAGTTGCCTCGCCTTCCGTAACACAGGATGCACGGTCTACGTGATTCAATGTCTTTGGCTAGGACTCTTAACATATTTATGATTCTCCTGTTCTTGGGCTTGTTGCACAGGGAAAAAATCTCTAATTCGCATCTTTCTGAATCTTTCAAATAAATTATGAATTTTAGCATTCAGAAGTATGTTTCCTCTTCAAAATTTCATGTACAACACAATTTGCATCATGAAATTAAGCACTGCAAGAAACTAGCTCCTGAAATGGGCTCAAATGTATTGCTTTATTTACGTATTCTTTTAATGCCAAGGCGAATTAATTTGTAAACCTATTGGCCAGTCCAGAGTGGGACTATTATTCATGGAAATGAATCTATTTTTCATTTATTTTTATCATTATTTTTAAGTTGTTACTGTCCACAGCCAGAAATTGGTTCTCCAGACTTCTCCCAGTGCTTCAACGCTAAGGAGAGTCCAACTCGAGTCTTTCTACAAGCACTTCACAACTTTCAAATGTAACACTAATATTCTTAAGAATTTAACTTCTTGGAAGAGGTAGAGTGCTAAAATTTAAAAATTGCACAACTTTAAAAAGTAGAAATTTACAGCAAAAAATTTAAAAAGTAGAATATTTTGAAAAGTTAAAAATCTCAACAATAGTAGTATGTAAAGGTTAAAATTTAAAATGTTTATCGTCAAAAATCGTTGGTTTAGAAAAGTGAAAAGTGGAATTTCTAAAACCCTAGTTATCGCGATTACCATGTTATTATCATTATTATTATTTTTTTTAAATTTTTTTTTTCAGAACAAGAGCAGCCAAGAAAAAAAAAATCTCCTGCAGTAGTAGAAGAAACTTCAGATTCCAGTGCATCGAGTGTTGAGTCCGACAAAGAAAACAAAAATGGACGCTCAACTTCTAAAAACAAATCCGACCCTCAAAAAACTCATAGTAAGTCTCCCATAGAGGCATCTCATCTCTTTGTTAATTATTTTGTTGCGTTCATTTTGTTTAAGTGCAGAAACTCATGAAAAACCATAGAACTGTCATGGTAAGTCAGAGGTATCATTTCCTGGAGTATGTCAGTGTCCGGCTCAGGGTTTCTGCTCCCCAAAAGGGCCCCTATCTCTAAGCAGAATTTTTGAATGAGGAATTGAAAGAATTTGTGAGACAAAGACTGCTTACAAAGTCTGTTGCATATAATTAAGAAAAAAATAAATTAAAAAAATGGTTGAGTTATTCTTAAAAGTAAAGTTGAGCAAAAAAGAAAATAATTGAGCCACATCGGTATCAGTGGCGTGGCGTGAATTGCGATGTATCGATTGTTATGCCATCTAAACCTATGGTAAAGAATCGATTATTAAGGTGTTCGCTGCGAACACCCTGTTTATCGATCTTTTTCCATATGTTCAAATGGCATAGCAATCGATATATCGCAAAGCACGCCACGCCACTGATCGGTATTTATATTTTCATGATGCTATTCATGCAACTGGGCCGGTCGCTTGGTCTAAAATTTTCAGCACCCTTAAATGACACACCTGTTCGATCTCTTATGTCTGCTGCAAAATTAATAGGCAGTGCTGGTTGTACTCTTGCTAAACAAAGATTAAGAAAAGAGCTTGAGTGTGGAGCCGGCCAGCTAAAATTAATCCACCTCCTATTTTGGGTACAAATGCAGCAAGTCAAGATTGCCTGGAAGTGCTCGTTTTAGGGAGAAGGAGGGGGTGAATTGCTCTCAGCCTCTTCTTCTGTGGCTGGGTCCTCTTAAGGCCCTTTTTTTTCATCTGAGAGCCGCAGAAAATCATGATGAAGTGCGTTACTATCTATCCTGGTCCACTGCCACTGTCTAAAGCGATCCTTGCATTCCAGTAAAATATCGATTCGTCGTTGAGCGGATAAGTGCAATCCCAACCTCAAGTGGGACTGCAGATAACCCAGCATTGCATTCACTTGCATTCCATTTGTTCCATGGATAAAAAAAGAAAATCCTTTAGTCCTTCTTCTCAGAAACTCATGTTGAGCTCAACAATGAGTTTTAGTGATCCAAATCCCCCAAAGCAAAACCAGGTTGACTGTTAGAATAGATACTAGTAAAAGTTGTCCAGTTATTGGGTAATTTTCCTCTGATATTTTCAATTTACTGTTTTTAATTTACTTTTATCCCCTTTGATCTCTCACAGATGATGATTCCTCTCTGTTGATAGTACGTAGCAAATCGAAGGTAGCACATATTTCGTCTGATGAAAGTGACCTTATCTCTGAAGATGATGGTAAGCGTCAGAAACTGGATTTTTTTAACTGTCTCAAAGCTCATTTTATTCCAGATTTTGGGGAAACAGAGCTGTTTAAATTTTTAAATGTGAATGTTTTTTGCAGGTTTTCTGTGAAAAACTGCTCACTGGAATTAAGTCTGAAACAAATTTTATAAAAATGATCCATGAAAATGTAAAAACTTCATACTTTTAACATTCAGGAATAAATTTATATATGGTGTAACAACAAGTATGCATGCATATCTTAATGAATGATTGGAAGATCTCTGCTTCTATCTTACTTTTAGAAGGAGACTGTACCAATACCAGGGCTTTAAATTTTCACAGAATATTCTTCACATAGAAGAAAAAAATTAGTGAAGTTTTCAAGAAGTGATGTTTATTGGTTCTCCTTTTAGAAAATAAAGTATGGCAGGATCTCTGCATTGCTGGGAACTGAGATACATATTTCTACAGTTAAACCGCTGATACAGTGTAAGGAGTTATGAGTCGCAGGAGTTACCAGACGGTAACCTTGTTGCTTGTAGCTCTTTTTAAATCAGTGTGTGTTAACGTTGAGCCGGTAAAACTCAATTTAAAAGAAAAGAAACAGAGCAGTGCTGCTGTACCAAGGAAAAACGCCACTATGAGCCTTCAAGCGTTTTTAAATTTTCTTCAATAAATTAAGAATTGTAAGGGGAATCTGCAAATATATTTCCTCCAATTTCTCAGAGAATCAGAATTTCATCCACAGAAAAATCTAAATCATCTAAAAATTACAGGAGAAAAAATGTATAAATCTCCTAAATAATAAACATTTTATTGGAGGAAACTTGGCAGCTCTCCAATATTTGTACGGCGTTTTTCCACAGTACATTAGAGCGGTCAGGAATATTTCGTGAAGGCCCTAAAATTTCTTGTCGTAGTTTCCATGCCCTCCCTTGACTACACTGTTGAAAGGGAGACTAGCAATAAAGGGAAACTATACCTCAATGAATACGACAATGTAAGTAGAATACCAGAATTTGTCAGTTTTTCTCTCCCTACTTTGAAATATTTACAATGCAAAACTGCTTTTGCAATTTGTCAAATATGCATAAGAGAATACTGTCAAGAAATTGAACAATTATTCATTGTCTCTACATGAAACACTGGATTATATTATTCCAATGGAGAATTTGCAGATGTCTGAAATTTCATGTTTCAGAGGAAACTACTATGCAAACTGAGGACAAGAATATTCTCGGTTTCTTCAATGAACCGCATCCTCCTCCGCACGAATTCTCAATTATTTTAGCACTAACATTCTTCATTTTTTCACAGCTGATGAATCCCCCAAAACAGCTCAGCGCAGATCAGAAGGAGATCGAAAAGTACCGGATCTTTTTTCAGACGATGAAAGTGATGCTGATGAGGATGAAATAGATCCTGAGGAAGATGGAAATGATGTCGAGGAAGTCGAAGATGATGGAACTGAGGACGAAAGCACTGCAGATGAGGATGGAAGCACCATTGAAGAAGTTGAAGGTGACATTCTTTCTAGATTCCAGAATTTTAGTGGATGAAGTCATTTTTTTTCTTACTATATTAAAAAAAAAAGAGAAAAATCCATGCTGACCCTAGGATAAAGGACATTTAGAGGCCCATGCAAGGTGAAAAAGTAACTTTTAAATAGTTATTTCCACACTTTTGGAGGCGGAAAGTCACCTTTAAAGTAGATGTCCAAAGATATTTTCATCAGTTTCTTTGGGTTGATGAAGGTAGAGCAAGGGTTTTGGCAATCTGAAAAACCTGGAAAGTCAGAAAATTTTGCTAGTAGGGCGTCGGCTCAACTTTCCCTGGTGCCATTTGAGAGAGCAACAATGAAGCAACTTCTTGAGCGCAAGCAACTTCTAAATGCCTTTTTCCTTAATTCAAATCATGAGATAGTGGAGATTTTATCCATATATATATATATGAAGTTGCTCCTACAACGCACTCTGGCGTTCTGCTACACCCGAACGCCACATATTCCTGTCCTCCCAGAGATCATCAGGCAACTGACACCGCAACATCTCTTCGTCAACACCCTGCCGCCAACCCTTTACGGGACGTCCCTGTCGCCTCTTCCCAGGTGGTACCCAATCCTAAACTTGTCTGGGCAACGTCTCCTCTGACATTCTTTGCACTTGTCCATACCAGCATAACTGCCTGGACATGACGTTGTGCACGATATCTTTTTCAACCATCACCTGGCGAATTCTCTCATTACGGACACGGTCCGGTCTCGAAATGCCGGCAGGTCGCCACCAAAAATCCATTTCAGTTGCCCTCAACATTTTTTGCGTTCTTTTCGTCAAAGGCCACACTTCACTGCCATGGAGCACGATGCTTTTAACATATTATCATTTTATTATTTTATCATTATCACTATTATTATTATTTATTTTATCATTTATCATTTTATTCATATTATTAACATTTTATCCATACTTGAGCAAAAGTTATCATAATGAAACTTTAAAAAAATTGAGTGGAGGTTTTGATTAAAAGTCAGGGCAAGTCAGGGCATTTTGATTCAAAGAAAAGCAAAAAAAGTCAGGGAATTGAAAAATGGAAAAATTGTGGGAACTCTTGCTTTAGCAAGTGGCGCCCCATCTCTCTTTTTTGAACACCACAAACTTAATTTTGTGAAAACTGAAGCTACCTTTTTTCATGTGCTTCATGAGTAATTAATGTTTCAACAGCATATCAACTTAGACTAAACTTGAGTTACCCATGATACGGCGTTTTTAAAGCATCATGGCCTGAGAAGAGTTATCCATTAACTGGAATTATCCCCTCTTACAGTAATTTATTCACACGAACTCATTTAATGAACGGATTAATGTTAAAAAGACATATGAGGCTCAAAATTCTATGTACGCTTTTGATGTAATATATTAGTTCTTAGTCTCTGTGAGCACATGTCAAGATATTTCTGTGTTGTTGTCTTTATTCCGAAATTTACCTCTTCTTTTCCAGATGATGAGATTCCTTCACAGACAGCTCAGCGCAAATTGGCTGAATCCTACAGAGCGCCCGAGTCTCATTACATATCTGAGGATGATGGTGAGCAAAGACACGGGGTGTTTTTTTTTTTTGGCTTTTCTGTGGTTCAAGCAGCCTTAAAAAGTTCTCGATTTCCAATTTTTTTTCAAGGCCTTAAAAATGATCGAATTTGACTTTTTATTAATTGTTAGCAGAAAATTTTTATCGGGTCAAACATGTTTGGTTCAATGCTACCATTCAAATTTTTTCGAAAAAATTTGAATTTGAGAAAAATTTAGGGAGATAAACAAATATTAAATTGCCCAAATACCAACAATCCTTTACTGCTCCCTTCCACCTTGAAAATTCCATCATTCTTTGGAAAGTCAAAGAATCTCCCTTGCCCATATACTACGATTTGCTGAACACTTAGATAGATACTATTAATCATGTGTCCAGATGAGAATTATGAAAAGGAAGCAGAAGAAAAAAAATAGACAAAATTCTGATCATTGAAAATCTTGATGCGGGAAGAATCAGGAGAGAATTATGTCCAAGGTCTTATTTGTGTGTGAAATTTTCCTTAAAAAGTACATGTGAAGTGCTTGATTTTTAATCCTTGAGGCTGCATGAGCCATGTTTAATTTTTTTATAGCAATTCCCTCATTTGGACAATACCTGAATCATATTGATGGCGAAACTCCTGAACCATGAATCTTATTTGCGGTGTTTAAAAATCTCTGCTCCTATTTTACTTTTTTGAAGGAAAAGTAATTAAAATTATCCCCTCCAAAAGAATTAAAATCACAAAAGTTTTTGAGAATTAGCGTTGCTGAGTAGCTCTCCTTGTATAAAGTAAAGTATGTCAGGAAGTTTGCGATGTCACTAACGGAGATACATGCTTTGGGAATTTTATTGTTGATATGAATCTTATCTACACCTTAATTAACCTGCAGCAAGGTGTCACCAGTCCATTTTTTAAGGTCGGTCCGTTAATACCTTAAAAGTATGTAAGTCTCGCGGAAGGTCCGTAATTTTTCGCATTTTGTGCTGCGCGTTCAGTTCGATTGCCTGATAGTTATGCAAACCTCTGTGCGTTGTCCGTCAGGCGTATTAGTGCAATGTCAGCCCGTATGAGCGCAGTTGTTGTAGAAGAGCGGAATAAGGCATTTCCCTAGTTTTGACAGAAACAGCCGAAAAGGCCATGGGAATAGCCAAAGTAAAGCGCGCAGCAGTGCCAAAATCGAAGAATTGCGATACATATTGAAAAGGTACTTAAAAAGTACTTAATTTTTCCCCAAGGTGAGGTACTTAAATTTTTCCTTAAGTACCTAAAAAGTACTGAAAAAGTACTTATTTTATTTTTGTGGACCTCAGTAGACACCCTGCTGCAGCAATGATGTATTTTGAAGAGCTCATGCCCAATAAGATTAATCCAATACTAAAAGCTCGGAAAGTTCACAAAAGATTTGATTAGAAAAAACTAATCTTTATTGAAGCAAGTGTTCCATTAAATTTTGAACCAAGATATCATATCGCTAAAATATTTCCGGATTCTGAACTTTTGGTTTTTTTTACAGATGATGATTCTTCTTCGTTCCCAGCTCCACGCAACATTGGTAACGTCAACCTAATTTCTGATGATGACGGTAAGAGGTCGATGTCATTCTTTGGTGTGAATTTTTGTCAAAGTAGGAAAAACCCAATGCAAGCATCTAGCAGTTTTCATATTCTAATAGTGCCAGAGTATTTCAAAATCAACATCACAGGGTCCAGGAGGCACCAGTATAAATAGTTCCAGGCCACTTCCATTTTTTCCTTTAATTTTGTGATAAATGATAGTTTTTTGCAAATTGTTCGACACAGATGGCTGTTTCTCCCTGTTCAATGTATTGCTCCTCTTTATTGCAACTCTGTCACTTTTCTCTCTTCATCCCTTTTGAGATGCAAAGAGAAGTTAGGAAATCAAACTTCGAAGCAGGTTTTTAAGATATTGTATAATTTTTTTTCCATCTTCACTGTAGTCGACAAATTAGAATCCTCCGATACGTCCAGCATCAATGTCATTTCGAATTTTTATACTTATGACACATGTCATTTCTTTACTCAATTCCTTACATCAGAAATGCCGTCACAATTTCATCATAACCCTGTCATCCGGCAGAATAGACCACTATACAAGGTGCAAATTTGAGCAATGTGATCTATGTAATAGCGTAAAAATTTCATGTAAAACATAATTCATCCAATGAAAATTATTTAAAGCAACTCCTAACTAAGATATAATCGTTTTTTCGATTAATATAATCAAACTTCTGGCTCATGAAAAAACCTGCTATAACTGCTGTAGTGCGCAACTTGATGTATATAGACACTGGTTGCTCTTGTGAGCGGGAAATTTCAATTTTTAGGTACAGGTGGTAAATAAAAACGTTATTATCTTGGTTAAAGGTTAATTTTAGCAGTTTTGCATTGCAGGTTTTGTGTCCCAAGTAAAATTTTCAAGACAAAACGTATCAGAATACTTAAATTCGTTTGTTGTGTCAAGATGCATTTGGATTCCTCCCAAAAGGATTTAGAAGGGTCACAGGACTTAAAGGATCAAGTAAACATGAATATGTTAATACGCATTTCATGTACTAAAATATTACAATTGATTTTGTAGGATTTTAAGTAAGCAAAGGTTTTACTTATGTCACGGTCAGTTAGTCGAATGCAACTGAACTGCCCGTAGGTTCCCTATCATATTTCTTCTCGGTTTCCAGGATTTTTTCTTTATAATTCTTCTTTCACTGCCTTTTTTTAGATGATGACCTCCCACCGATAAAACCTGGAAGAACACTTCAGCGTAATAGAATAATAGACTCATCTGATGACGAGCCATCACAGATTCAATCTAAAAAAGAGACACAGCCCTGCAAAATAAGTGATTCATCTGATGAAGAGAAGAGAGACTCGCTGGCACATGGTAAGTGATTTCCTCCGTTCCTGTGTCAAAATGGCTAAACTTTATAAATACATGCTTGACTTGTAAAATTTTAAATAATTCTAAAAAAATAATGTAACTAGTAGCACAATCCTTTTACAGTTTTTTAGGATATTTTTATTTTCCTATTTCTTATTTATTTATTCCAATCCAAAAGTATCAATGTTCTTTCAAGTAATTTCTGTCTTTATTAAGATTGAGGAAGCAAAAATGGGAAGGATCTCAACCTTCATGCTACGGAGTTTTTGCATTTAATGTTCTTTCAGAAGCAACTATCACTTCACTCATGATTTCCCGGTGAATTTGCAAAAGTTTTTGCTGTTTTGATCATTCTTGAAGCTTTTGAAGATTGATGTCCTAACTGTGTTCCCTTTTCTTTAGACTACAGTTCTTTTGCCGGCCCAATCAGTATGTTGAAAGGACCAGCTTCCAAAAAAATGCCCCCTGGCTTTATGTCTAGTACTGTTGTCGCTCCGGATGTCGCAGATAATATCAGCGAAGGTAAATATATCTCCTGAACACATCATGATTTAAACATTTCAATGCAAAGAGTAAATATTTTTGCGCTGAATCTACTTCTGTGCTTTCATACATGGTTGCATAAATAGTAAAATAGAATTAAAAAGATTGCTCGGTTTTTTACTGTTGGACCTCGACAGTTGATGCAAAATTTATGTTGGACTATATTTAGCGAGAAAAAATCGAGTTTTTCTGGGAAACATAGGGTTTGCTTCTTAGCTAGTCTTCAAAATTGACCATGAATCAGTATTAATTTAAATTAAAGTGCATTTGCTCTTTTCCTGTGGGTTAAAGACTGTTCAAAAGTCTTAAGAACAGCCAATGGTCACTCAGTTCTTTTCTGCTGATATTACGTGGCTCTTTTCCAATCAGCTTGCAGGAACTATTTCAATTTAAAGGCGTCTAATTTTAGCCATGATAAATCAAATACCCCCTAGTTTGTTAAAATTAAAATGTCTGAAAGAGTTGTTAATTTTAAAGCAAAATTCTCTTAGCTATTATTAGAGTTGGGCCGAAATGGAATTTTCGCGTCACCGGAACCGGAACCGGATCCGGATATCGGTTTTTTGTATCTGGCCGGATCCGGATACCGGATAATTCAAAAAAGTATCCGGCCGGATCCGGATAGTACCGGATCCGGATAGTGCTTTTTCGCGCGAAAAATGTTGCGATTTTTGAGGTTAAGTTCACTCGACTCACGATCGGTCGTAGCTAACAAAATTCGGGCCTTGAATTTCTTTCCTTATTTCTAGTGTCACAATTGCAATAGTACAAAAATCATGGTTGACAAATAATATGTGTCATAAATATAGCAAGGCAGTTTCTAGCTTTTCGCAGCTGTGCTCATATGTTCAGCACAAAGACATAAAGACGGAGTGCTCGTATCTAAAAGCACGGGGAAAAACTGAAGCCTGGTTTGGCGCTCGGTGCTTGTGTGAGTGTGTAAATGAGCGCGGGAATCCATGGCGGCAAACGGAAATTTGATTTGAACTTGTCCTCTTGATTTTTCCACATTTCTTCTTCGAAACGTATTTTAAATGCCTAAAACGAATATATTAAGAAAGTTGGGACTGCGTCCTATTATAATACACCTACTTTTGCTCGGTAACAGGCAGTAGAGCTCGGTAGGCTCGGTAGGCTCGGTATCAGATAAAGTTAGTTTTTCTTCTGCTCACGGTGGTTCTGCCGGTTCAAACAGGCCGTTACAGTCGTAGATGACAGTTACTCCCAAATGAAATTAATCGGTCGACGACGGACCAAAACTAACCTAAAGTTATACAAATATGAGTGTGTAAGTGAATTTGGGCAAAAATCAACCTAAGATACTTTGTTTCCGCAATTTTATTTAGTTCCCGCCCTACATTTGAATTTCAAACTTGTCCCGATTTCGCCGCCAATCCTACAGCCATTAGTAGAGGTGATTGAAAAGAAGCTTCATTTTTTGCTTTTAGCGCTCCGTCTTTATGTCTTTGGTTCAGCAGGAGGGTGTTATCAGAAGTCAGAAATGTAAACAAAACAAAAGTGGAAAACAGCGCTGCCAATCTGACACTTTTGAAAGCACCGCCGCCGCATGCCAATCCAAAGTTACAGCAAATCAAAGCCTGTCTTGACGGAAAATTATTCGGTCAATTTCTGTTGATGAGAATCTAAATGAACGAGAGAAATGGATGTTTCAACCGATCAAAAACTTAATTGGCCTTCGTTTCGATATTACCGAAACAAACAGCGTGCTGCGACACTACGATGAATGCGGAGTTTTGCACCGACTAAAAACGGGGAATTATGCATATGTTGGTCCACCTGCATCTATGAAAGTGAAACACGCGGGTCGCGGACTAAAAGAATTTACGTTGCGATCGCGTCAATTAGCAGAACATGTGCGTTAAAACAGACTGAATATAATTAAAATTGTTCAAGACTTAGCAGCATGTAATTCATGTTGAAAGAAAAAAAAATAAACAGAGCTGTATTGAAGGAGAAGAAAAAAAAGTCAAAAGTTTCAGGAAAAAATACAGAAAATTGTATTGATAGGGAAGAAAAAAGAAAGAATATCACCAAAAATTTATCGAAATTTTCAGGGCCAAAAAAGCACTATCCGGCGGGTCCAAAAACCGGATAGCGCGATTATCCGGCCGGATCCGGATACTCGCGAAAATCGTATCCGGCCGGAGCCGGATATCCGGTATCCGGCCGGATAATCCGGCAATCCGGATAATCGCCGGATACCCGGCCCAACTCTAGCTATTATCTATGAGTAGCCTTATAAGTTGATACTTTCTTTGCTTTATTTTCCTCGATTGTTGTGACTCTTGCTCCCAAGAACTGGAATTATGTAACTTTGAGTCAAGCTGTTAACTATTATTTTTGTATTGATACTGGAGTTTCCTAACAAGAACTGCTTTTAATGACGTTGCAAGATGTTAACGTGTGGAATTTCATAATTGCATATTTACTGATGCGGTATTTAAAAATGCAATTAATTCCATTAAAATCTTCTGTTGGGACCCAATTCAGCTTGGGTGCACTGAGGTGCTAGGTTAAACTTTTGGTTTAATTTCATTTTTCAACGAAAATAGAGTTTTTTTTTTAGTCCTTTGGTTTTTGTTTTTTGATTTCTTTGACAAGCACTGGCGCTGTCACACTATTTGTAATTTATTACCCATGTTAACTCGGTGTTTTTGTTTAGCAATTTACTCTTGTTCGTATTTATTTTTTTGAAGCTTTTTTTTTCTGTCGTTAATTGGCCATGTTGTCTCTTTTTCCATATCCTCCTTTTGTTATGTAGTTAACCTGCTAGAATCGAAAATAAAAATTAAAAACCTTTTAACAAAAAATTAGGGTGATTTAGAGTTTCTGCAACTCTTCACCGCATCAGAATATGCAATTCTTAGCCACATATTTTATTCTAATGTCATTTTCAATGATTTCCAGATGACAGCCCTTCTTCAACCTCAATTCCGAACAGCTCGAAAAAATATTCATCAGAAAAATCACCCTTCCAATCTCCAGCATCACCTGCCAAGTCTGAAAATGACTCTTCCAAGAAATCATCTTTTGCGAGTGCTGCGTCAAGTTTCAATGAAACCCCTGGTAACTTTCCTTTTTAAAACTTTCAATACTTACGCCTTACTTCGTTTCTTTGTTTGAAAATTCCCGAATGAGTAAACAGAAATTTTTCCAGAGAGATAGACATGATATTAATTTTTCTCTTTCACTTTGGAATTTGCCCAATTCCAATGCCGCTCATTCTCACACGTTTCAGAGAGAGAGAGAGAGAGAGTGGCATTTAACAAGCATTTCAAACTTTTTCCGGCATTTGCCTGCTTTTTTTTGTACTCCATTCTTAGCTTCACCAACAGACAGCATGTATTAAATAGTCTCCTCCATAATTTCACCAGAATAGATGGGTCTCTAAAATGTACACAGTAGCAAAGGATTCGACTTGTCTAGGATTAAAAAGGTTATTTTTTTCTGATCTTGCCTTATAAGAAACCATAATTTACAATCTTTGAATCTCTTTTAACTTCAGTTATCAAATAATCTCTTTGTTTTGTTGCAGGCGTGCCCCCACCCAATAACTCCCCATCTGAAGTCGTCAAAAAACCTTCCCCACTATCGAACTACAGAATTCCAAAACTCCCCTCTGCTAAAACATCACCCACTGCAAATGATGCGAAGCCAGAATCAACGCCCAGTTCTACGTTTGGTACAAAACCAAACATATTAAAAACACATTCCGAACGAAAACCGACTATTGGCTCGCAGTTTTCATCATCAATCAATTCCAACTTCAAACATCTCACATCAAGAACTTCACCCAGTAATAGCACTGGAAACTCAACATCAACTTTTGCTGTGCCAAACTTAGCAAATCTGAAAATTTCAGAACCGAAGTCACTCTCTAAACCATCCGACAGTTCAACAGCACGGTCAACACTATCCCAGTCTTCCTCCAGTCTCTCTGGTTCTTCATCCTTCCAATCAGTATCCTCAGGGTATAGTGCTAGCGGAATTCAAAATTCAAGTAAGCAGGTTTTAATTTAAAAGAAAAAAAATGTTGTTGGAAAGTCTTATCTTTCCAGTTTTTCCACTGACAATGAGCAGTCAAACCATCTGAAAGTACAGCTCCTTAATTTTCACTGTATTCAAGGAGTCATAGGATTAATATCTTAGCAGACAAATTTGAAAGGTAATTCTTGTAAGGTATTTTACCGTGCCTGTGATCGGCGTCCAAAAATAAAACCCTGCTGATCTGCAAGAGTGATCAGTTAGTTGCGAAAAATATAATTTCCTTTCGCTAAGACTCTCATCTTAGATGAGTTCAGCACCAATTAAAATGCTAAGCTGGTGTTTGTCAGAGTAGTTATGTTCTATCTTTTTTTTTGCAGGCTCTAACAGTTCTATCAAGCAACAAGGTAAAGTCAAGGAAATACCAATCTGGAATGCTAAAATGCCATCTGCTGGTTTCAACTTAAATGAGATGGGGAAAAAAGGTGAATATTTTCATACTTTCCAGCAAACAAGTGATTCTCATGCAATGAGAATTTTCGTTTTCAAGTTAGAAATCATGAGGCTCCGTCTGTTGAAAAATGTGCGTCATTGCCAAATGAGTCAGTGGCATCATACATATTTCTGGAGAGTATCCGGAAGTTAAATTCCATGAGAACACTACAAAATCTGTTTAAACGTTTAAAAAATCACTTTTAAGGGAAGAAAAAGCTAAATGATGTATGACCAACCATAGGCTGACATTCGTCATGATGAATCTAGACAACGTCTCTGGCTGGTCTTCATCCAATCAGCAAATGCAAACTCTTCGCGTTCCCACATCATAACATACTGCCAAAAATATAATTTCTAATGGGTCCAGATTTTGGCAACTTCAAAATCGATTTTCTTAGTCATTTTGGAAAAAAAAGAAAAATACAAACAATTACTGGGAGCTTAATGCACTCAGTACTTTTAAAAATTAATTAACAATCTACCCCACGAATCTAATGACCCTTTATATCAATCTAAATTATTCTTAATTTACTCTTGTCTTATCTTACATTGTATGCTCGTTCTATTTTAGAGTGCAATCTGAAATTAAAATTGAAGTTTTGGAAAGAGTATGTGTCTCAAAGTTAGAACTTGGAATACTTTAAAAATATAGCCACAACTTCATTGAAGGAAAGTTTTATGAAAGAAGAATGTCCATGTTTGAACTTTTTAGAATCTTTGAGTAGGGTCAAAATATTATGTTTCTAGCCATAAATCGAAATGTGTTTCTGGAGTTCCTCAAAAAATAAATCAACTTCTAGGGTTTTTAGGGAAAAAATTGATTTATTTTTCAAGGAGCTCAAAGAACACATTTCGATTTTTGGCTAAAAACAGCATTACTATCCCACTTGAAGATTCCAAAGAATTTTAACATGTACATTCACTGTTTGTATAACTTTCCTTCAAGGGAACTGAGTACGTTTTGTCATCTTGCTCTTATTCGTAACTTGGAATTTTTCGAATCCTCTTTTTGCTTTTTTTTCAGCTCTTGAAACACACAGAGTTCAGCAATCATTAACGATGGACTGCCTCCGTAGAATTCACAAGAGTATGAGCACTATGCCTGACGAATCAGTGTTGATGTCGGATCCAAAAACACTGAAAAGTGATGTTGAACTGATGCCCCACCAGAAACACGCTCTTGCATGGCTTCTCTGGCGCGAAAGTCAAAAACCTCACGGTGGAATTTTAGGTTGGTACCATAATTCATGGTACTACAGAGTATTCGGGCCACCACAACGGGGTGAAGCCATTGGCATTGTAAAGGCTAGATCCTACAAGCTGTACGCTTCTTTTTTCCCATCAATGTTTGTGTAATATGACGTGACATCGCGGGTTGGCATATTTTACAGCACTGCTGTAATCTAGTACGATTCAAACAATTTATGACTTGTTGCCAGTCGTAGGAAAGACACCTCAGAGCTGAAACATTCAAAATTCGACTTTTATGAATAGTGTTTTGGTAACTTTTGAGCAAGATAAAGACGGAAAACTTAGAAAACTTAAATTTCGATTTTTCAACCGAATTTGAGAGTTGAACCTAACTAGGAAACCTAAAGCATTGTCTTTGAAATGAATTATCCACGGATTGAAAAGAAAGGATATAGAATATCCTTTAAAAGTGAATTTTGAGTTTCCATTTGATGAAAATGAACCAGAATTTAAAAGTTAAAGCTTTTTGATGAAAATACAGGGTCTTTAATTAAACCATTTATGTACGTTCTTATGCTGAGATTGAATTTGGTTTTTTTTTTGGTTTCCTCAGCGGATGATATGGGTCTCGGAAAAACTTTGACAATGATATCCCTAATTTTGAAAAATCAAGAGATCAAGGAAGAAGCCGAGGAAAATGGACAAAAATCTAGCAGCACGGAAGACAGTGATGGTGAAGACTGGGCAAGTTCTGGATCTCGACCTAAAAGTGAGCTTTTCTTTCATTTCTACAGTTTGAATTGATTTATCAAGTCCAAAACACCTATTTTCTAAAATTTCCAAGTGAATAATGAGCAATTTTTCTCCTGTACTTTTCCATTCAAAATGAACTCTAAAGCTACTGTCAAAAATGCTGAAAATGCAATTATTTTTTAATTGATAGAAATATTTTGCTCACCAATTTTGAGATCCTCATTTTTTTATGAACTTTAGTGTAAATTTGCTCTTGTGTGACCATGTTTATTATGGTTCTGAGTTATAAGTTTAGTGACAGTATATTTATGTTGAATTAAAAGCTGGATTTTAATGTATTATTCCCATCAGGATTTACAGTCAACCCCTGCTAAGTAAAATGCTGAGTTAAACGAATTTTCCGACTTGTCAATTTTTGCATTTGTGGCGTCACCACCACCATCCAATCGGGGCTGCCCTCAAGTATGGATTATAATATTTGCGCTTTCTCTCACTGCCCACTCCGTATTGCCTTGGCAAACAGACGGATCAAGATCGTAATGCACTTTTTTTTCTTAATTTTACTTCCTTTTTTACAATTCCTTTCTCTGATGAATGTACAGAATATCCTGGTGGCACTTTGGTCATAGCACCAGCATCACTCCTAAGTCAGTGGGAAGGAGAGGTCAAGAAAAGAGTCAAGTCAAATGTTTTGAACGTTCTTATTCATCATGGCGCCAAAAGGGAGGAGAAAGCTAGAAGGTAAAAAAACAAAAATAATTCACCCTTCTTTTTTCCCCTTGTTTTCAATAAATATTTCTTTCACAGTGTTCTTGCCTCTTTTGCCGTTCAATGCCTAATGAAATTGGCACAGTGGCCGGATCCACTTGTGAGTAAGTATTTGTTCATTTGCCATTTGAAGAAATTTAAGGTGTATATTTCATTAACTGTTTCTTTTCAGGTTAGCCAGATACGATATGGTGGTAACAACTTATGGGACTGTTACATCGGAAGGCAAGAAAATGGAAGATGTAAGTTCCCTTTTTTATGTACCTTTTTTTTTTTTTTTTTTTAAATAAAAAAAAAATATCCTGTTATGGAATGATCCAGTATAATAATATGGATAATCCTGTTATGAAATTTTTTGACGCATTGATTTGCGATGGTTGCAATCAAGAGTACAAAAATCTGTAATCTTACCCCATTTACTAGTTTCAGCAAACTAGTGCCAGGTACGCGCCGCTAAATAACTCTATCTTTGTTTAAATTATGCTCAATTGCTGTCTTTCATCGTGTTTTCTTTTCAATTATCTAATTTTCTTATACAAACTGAAATATTTCAACACATAAAGTGTACCTGCTTAGTGTTTTAACTAATTTTGGTAATAATAAATTTCTGCCCAAGATTTCAATTTAGAATATCAACTTGCCCATTTTATGATCTATAACTTATCACTAAATTTTCTCTTTGTAACTAGAGCGCCATGTACAAAATTGCCTGGGATAGGATCATCATTGATGAGGCACACACAATCCGAAATCCAAAAACTGTTGGCTCCATTGCTGTCTGTAATCTGACAGCTAGAAACCGATGGGCTCTGACTGGAACCCCCATTCACAACAAGCAGCTCGATATGTACGGTCTTCTGAAATTTCTCCGTTGTAAACCCTTCGATGACTTGGCCGTAAGTACACAAAAACCTTTTTAAAACTTATCCACCTCGCATACCTCAAAATTAAGAATCTAATAATTTATCTTAATTCATTTTAAATTGGCAGATTTAAACTTTTTACCCAGAACAAGAGGAACTGAAACACCACAATTCCTCTGGAAATCATAAGTCTTCAGGGATATTAGGGTCCAAAAGTGAGAATCTTTTCAGTGTCACTGAAACAACATTATGTTCTTCAATTTGACTGAGGACTGAAAAATTAGCTGGGTAAAGAAATCAACTTTTTACCTCCATAATTCAGCTTTTTCTGAGAAATCTAGCAGAGTATAGGATGCTTGCTTCTTTCCAGGAAAAAGTAGCTCTTATAAAATGAGCCGAATTTAACAAAAATGTACCAAGTCGCAAGTCCAAATTTTTTTTTTTTTAAAAAAAGTAAGTTGGTAGTAGTTATGAATTTAACCAGTCATAAGTTTTCTTCTGTCCAAAATCAGAAGTCGAGTCAAAGTATTTTGATTGTGAAAATAGTTGCTTGACTTGGTCCTCAACAGTGGGTCTTATAGGAAAATAAAACTTCCAGTTTCTTGTTCTTAATTCAAATTTTGTGCGTTTAATCATGGAATTATTTTGAAATAAGGAAATTCAAGGCTTTTGGCACTGCAGTTTAGCATCACATCTGTTACAGTTTTAAAATTCTCATAAACTGAGGTTTGTTCTCAGTTTTTGTCCTGTGTGAAGTTTGCCAGAAGACTTTTAGATGTAAATATTTTTAACAAGTGTTTTTTTTAGGTATGGAAAAGGTGGGTAGACAACCGTGATGCCGCTGGTACTAAACGTTTGAACACTGTCGTAAAAAGTATCTTACTTAGAAGGACAAAAGAGCAGCTACTCACATCAGGAGCAAACAAGCTCCCACCTAAAAACTACAAAAAGATCGAGGTGGCATTAGATAACGACGAAAAAGAAGTCTACCACAAATTATTACTCCTATCAAGGTAAATCTATTCTGTAGTTGGAGCATGGCCTCTACCAAGTCTATTCCTTTTGAACATGCTATTTCTACACTATCGGCGGACGAAAAGTTTTATTTATTGAATTATTTTGCAGAGCTAGATGATTTTTTTTAAATTTAATCATCCATGGCTCACATCAATTCCATATAAGTCGCGTGAAAAAACTGGAATCTTAACCCAAGTGTGAATATTTTTAAAATGGTGCCAATATCCTCGAATATCCCGACATCATCAAAGAATTTTTTCGGCATTAGAAAAAACTTGCAAAAACGCCACTGGATTCCCCCAAAAATTTGTTGATCATTAAATTTTTTGTAAAACGTCTTCACTCTCGTGTTTCAAATTTTTCACTTCTTTTATTCCGAAAATTAGAGATATTTCATGGTATTTTTTCTGAAAATTGTTCATAATCAGGGAATTTATTGAATAATGCTCATTGAAATCACAAAATCTTTCAAATTTTTTTTTCTTCTTTTTTTTTTTTTCTAGATTTACTTGACACCTCAACATTAATGGCTGTAGTCTAATTTGTTGTTTCATTTTTTGGGTCAGTAATTTGCGCAGCCCTAGTTATGAATTATAATTGATTTATGATTCCATTTTGTAATTAATTTTCTATTCTTTCCAGCTCTCTATTCCATAAATATCTAGCCCAGCGAGCTGAAAAAGCAGACTTGCAGACTTACGGAATTGTCATGAGCAAAAAGAAACATGTTGATCTAGAAAGTAAGTCAGTCAGTTGTATTGATAGACATTTAATTTCACTGGCTCGTAGCCCGGTATTTTTTACTTTTTTGGTTAAAATACACCGTACCAATTTGCATTTTTGTTTGACATAAGTGAAAAATTTAAGTGCGGGAACCCCCGAGAGCACTTGTTTTATCTATTTGATCAAGCTGAAGGTCGCTATTCACATTCATAATTTAATAATTAATTACATTAATAATTGTTAGGAGTGTGTGAAGCCAGGAATTTAAATAGCAAAGTCAAGGTTTAGATTGTAAAGCGTAGTATTAAGTGCAGAACGTCGTTGCAAAAAACAAAGTAGAAACTTGTTGCTTTGCAAAGTAAACGTGAAGCTTTGCATATACTTCATAGTCATTAAAAAAATCATCCTTTCCAATTTTAGACCCAAATCCAGTAAAATTATCGAAGACTCTTACTGAATTCATCAGATTATTTAGCAAACATCTATTCAATTCTTTGGATTTGATTTGAAAGATTTTTTCTCTGTCTAAACGTGTTTTTCGTCTTTTTCATCAGAAAATGAAGAACTTTTGAACAAGCACCCAGAATTGGCAAATTTATACCAGAAATTTACAGGATCACAAGATGTTAAAGCACATCAGATCCTGGTTTTCATTTTACGTCTACGCCAGCTTTGCTGTCACCCGTCTTTGATAAGTGAGGTAAAAATAATTTTAGCTTCTTCATTTTAGTGCTTATCAACATGTTTTGGAGTTTGTCATTTTTTTACTTTCTTTCTTTTTTCAAACATAATTTTTAATGCATGTTTAGGACCAAAAAATTTATTTTCTTGCATTCTGTTTTTGTTCGAATTATTTTTGTTTGAATTATTATATATCGTCAAATATCAGGAAATTTTACCAAAGTGTGTCAGGAAATTTTCTAAATTCTGAGGCAACTCAGAGTATAAAAACTAATTATAATATTAGGAAATTTAAATGGCTTCAAAGAGATCTTGTCCAAACATCATTTATTTATGTTGCAGATGATCGATAAGGAAGCCATCTCTGCAGATGGGATAGAAGAAGGAGGTCTGGATATTGATTTCATGGATCAGTTCAAAAGGATGTCTTTGAAACCAAATGCTGCTGACCAATCGGATGATGATACGGAAGCTTCTTCGAAATATTTGACCAGCGATCATCCACTTTTCAGCAGAGACAGAATTAGCTCAAAAGTAATTTACTGCAAAAGTTCCCTATTCATTTAATGTATCAGGAATCTTTCCTTTGTAATATCGTAACTTACCGCGAGTAATTTAAGGATCAGTTCTAGAGTCTCATTAGAACCCTTTTTTTAAATCTGCAATTGAAAATGGAAGAGGCCTCATTTATAACTGGAAGACTGAAAGACTGAACAATCTCCTCAGTGGTAACCTATTGAGTGTTCAAGAATCCCCCCGCTAATTTTTCAGTTCTTGTTATTAAAATGTTGCATTTTTGGAGGATCTCTTTTAATCAATGCAAGCTACTTTAAAGTTTCGGGGGAAAAAACTGCTTTCGTGCCAAAATTTGACGTATGGCAAAAAGAAGCTTACATTGATAGAGGAATGTTCTCCAAGTTACAATCTACTAAGTGCAACCATTAACATGTTGCGCGCTGCAAAATTTTATATATATTCACAACAGCACTGCAGAATATCTGGGGATAGCTACAAAATTGTTCGACTTACTGAGTAAGCAAGTTAAAAACTAGGCATTTGATTTTTAAAAACCCTTCTCATACTACCTGAAGAGGGTGTCCAAATCATTTTTCTAGGGGATCTTATTTTTCTGTCCAAAGAGCTAAACGAAAGGTCATACTTAAAGGACGGTCTTCATTGAATTTTTATCAACCTTCAATCCCCAGGAACAAGAATCTCTGGTGCATTTTTCGTAGAATGAAGCACTGGGTCGTGATATGCACCAATACACATTTATATAACAAGAGATAGCATGTTATCAGAGGAAGAAAGGAGAGGCTCCTTTTTGCACACCCTGTATTTCCAGGTCTCTATCGGGAATGCTTAGGTTCAATTTTTCATACTGTGATTTCTGTCTTATCTTTTCCTTTTTCATCCATTGTCCAGTAATGTTAGCTTTTATTGTCCTCTCAGATTAGGAAAGTCATAGAAATTCTAGACGAAGAAATTTTACCAACGGAAGATAAAGTGGTCATCGTCTCTCAGTGGGCAGGGTACTTAGCAATTTTAGGAGAAGTTCTGAGGAAAAAGGGCATCCGCTACGGTGTGTTAACTGGAGAGATTGCCATCCCAGACCGAGGGCCAATTATTGAGAAATTCAACACTCCAGATCGTGGGCCTAGGGTACGTATTTTGTCATTCAACATTGCATATTGCCTTTCATGAGTAAAAAAAATGAATAGTTTAAAATGAATCAAAGTGGCTCGCTTCTCATTTTTATGCAATTTCATTGCAACTCAGAAATCCTTTCAGAGGAATGAAGGTGCTCAGTTGAAGATTTCTGGTTCAATTAAACTTAAAAATCAATGCATCAGCGCTTAAAATTTGACTTTTGACCTGCAATTTAATCAATCCTCCTCCTCCTCTGCGATAATTTTTCCTCTTAAAAACACTTTTCGAGAAAGTCCAAACCAATATAAAATGAAAAGCAGTAGCCAAATCATTACGCTCTTTCACGACAGATCACTTCACTGTGTACATTTTTACATAAAAGACAGGAAGGAAATTAATACAACCAGGGTAGACCCCTCAGCAATATTTTCGTTGTGATCACTTTTTGAGACAGAAAAACCAAGAAATACGCCAACCTTGAGGCCGTATTCCAGTGTGATTCAATCTTAAAATTTTAATCCGCTATTTTTCAAACTTTTTCAAACAACATAAAATTTAAAGGAATTCATATTTACATAATAATTTTTCCTGTTCCCCCTTTCCAAAAATTTATTTCACATCGCACTTAAGGAGGAAGTAATACAGACCTCTTCTAGCTTTTTTACACTAGATGGACACCGCTACTTCTGTATTCCACCGCCTCAACCCTTAAGGATTGAAGGATGAGGGTTTAAATGACTTCCTTGTGGAATTTTTGAACAAACATCCAAAAAGACAGTTGACAAGTTTTGGTCAACTTGTCAGTTAAAGTGCTCAAGAATTCTGTAACTGCTATAAAAATTATGCAAATTGAAAATTTAGTTGTGACACGAATAAACTGAATTGCATAAAACAATGGAAGCGTTTTTTTCGAAAAGGTTGCAACTCTGAAAAACAAAACTATTCAGGAGACAATCAAAATCACTTAGAAGGCAATCAAGGATTACTTTTCCATCAACAATTCAATTTTGATGAAAATCCGACTTTGCACCTTTTCCTAATAAATGTTCAATTGGCATAAAACTTTTAACACTTCAGAAATAGTCACCAGTACAAATCGCATCTTTGTTTGCATCAGTAACTTCTAACCTCAAGCCTTTGTCATAGAATTGATATCATTAAATTTTTTTTTACAATTTTTTGCAGATTCTTCTACTATCCCTAACTGCTGGTGGTTGTGGTTTAAATCTAGTCGGAGGAAACCGATTGATGTTGATCGATATTCATTGGAATCCTCAGCTCGAAAATCAAGCGTGTGATAGAATATATCGAGTCGGCCAAAAAAAAGATGTGTTTGTCTACAGGTGTGTTTCCGCTGCCTCAATTTTTTATTATTTTCCAATTGTTTTCAATACCTTTTTCCCCCCTTTTTTTAGTCAATGTTCCATTTCTAAGTGGAAGGTTTCTTCCTTGAGATATATCATTATTTTTAGGTTGAGAAAAGGCTGGTAACTCAATATTTATTAATCTAATTCCTGTAAGCACTACTTTAGTCCTAAGATCGTTCATGGCTTCAGTTGATACAGCAAAATTGTTTTTATTTTCCTGAAAGAATAGGCTAGTTGCACTGGTTCCAGAATCGAGTTTTGATGCGTGATTCTTGTAGATTAGATAAAAATAAGTAGATCCACCCAAACAGCAACTTTCTACATTGAATATTAACCGAGATATCGTCCTTTGGAAAGTCAGGTTTTTGACGTCATCCACTGTGGTAGTGCATAACATGGTATGTACTACCACAGAGGATGACCTCATGTATCGAGTTTTTCAAGGCGCGATATCTGGGTTAATATTCATTGTAGAAAGTTGCTGTTTGGACGGATCTTATTATTTTTAGTTGATCTGCAAGAATAAAGCACCAAAACACAACTTTCTGTGACCAGTGCAACTGACCCATTAAGGATAAAGTAAACTCTCATCGAGGGACAAAATGATGACTTTTCATCTAGTCTTAAGTAAAATCTTCTGTTTGTTATAAATGGTGTAATTAGATTTAACCCAATCATGACTGTGTACCCTACTTTTTAATCATAGTAGAAGTAGCGGATACTTTGTCCATGATTCACCACCTATTCCGCAGTCCGCAGGAGACCAAAGATTAACTGATACCATTGGACGCATCTCCTTGAATTGAAAGAACCAGTACAGCCAATACCTTGCATCAAACCCAAATCACACAGTTAGAAAGTATGGGTACTTAATCACGAGTGGTTCCTCTGAGTATAGCAGAACAAAATTTTGAATCATGTTTTCTGGAGCAACTACTTACTAAAAATTCAAAAATACCTTATGTCTCAAAAGATTTGGAGAAAACTTCTCTAAGTAACTCCTGGTATCTATACCTCAATTTGTGTAGTTTCTGTAAACTAACAAATGACATTACAGTCACTTTTCCTGCAGACAGTTTATATTTTCTTTCGTCCGTAATAAGTCTAAAATGCAGTTGTAACAGACTACGGAGAAATTTATCTATGTGCAGAAAAAACTGAAAATTTAAGACTTCAGTACCACCCTGTAGAGGAATGCCCTACAAATGTCTTGGCACAGCATATGTTTTCACTTGTAAGATCAAGCTGGAGTAACAATGTTTTAAAAATATAGTGTAAGGGCATGGCAATCTAAAAACTCTGTTAGTAGTTGCTAGCTCCGTATAGTCAAATTACAGAAGGTTCTCTTTCCTTTTTACTTCTTTTCTTTGCAAAAGTTGTTATTAATGTATTTCTTTTTTTTTCTTGTGCAGATTCGTAGTATCAGATACAATCGAAGAAGCCATCGAGAAAATTCAGCAAACTAAACTAAACGTCGCAGATCAAGTTCTAACCGGAGCCAAGAAAATCAATGCTGCTAAACTTACCTTAGACGATATGAAACTTTTATTCAATTTGGATCCTCTTCAAGCTCCTCAGGCTTAGAGTTTTCCAAGGAGCTCCAGGAGCTCACCCAAATTCCTCACACATTTCCATTCTCGATTTAGAACGCGTTAAGTTTGCACACGATAAATAGGTGATCGTTTCCTGTGTAAATATTGTGTTTTACTTTCAAGTTTTCAACGTACGGCAACCTTAGCCGATTGCAATTTTTTATCTTTCTCTCCAGCTCCTCGAGCCGTCACAACATTCACAACCATTTTTTAATCTTGGTTTTATATTTTTAAAAGTTGACTAGTTCCAATTGATCAAAGTGAAAAGTAACACCTCCAAGAAAGGTGTTTTTGACAGGTGTTGCTGTAAAGTAAAGCTCCCAAATACCAAAGATAACAGTTTTCTCCGAGAAAAATCTCAACAATTGATGACTCATTTTAAAACCCGTGCTAAGTGCCAAAAAGTTGATCTTAAGTTATTAACATTTTTATCTTTAAAAACTGCAGCAAAACAAACAACACGATAGCGTGGTTGTTTCTGCTAGATATAGCAGACAGCATATGCACTACTGAAGTGTTCATGGCACTTAATATCAACTTTTAGGTTTAACTTAATTTTTCCTCTTCTGCCTTTTAGCACAGATTTTAAAGTAAGTCTTTAATTTTCAATTTTCTTGTAACAAAGCCTGAATTCATGCTACAAAATTTGAGGATTACGAATTTTTAAAACTGGCACGATAGGTGCATTTTCATTTTGTTTTTTGCATCAAAAATTTCTTTTGTAAGTCTTGTTTCCCTAAATCTTGAATTTTAGCTTTAATACAAGAATACTTACCGAAATACTTAATTGAGGATTATTGAATCATTCAAAACCGAAAACATGAGTATTATGCAATTCGCCATTTCTTAGGAACCCTTTGTAATAGATTATAATAATTCTCTCTCATGTCATCAGTGGTATTTAGGTCATTTTTATTCCGATCTCAAGGCGACCTGCAGCTTTATTCCAGGCTAAAATATTTACTTATTTACAAAAAATTAGGGTAAATTAAAAAAAAAAAAAACTGCTGTTCTTGACTACATTAGCCGAAAAATCTCAGATATCTGCTAAAATTTTGGGAAAATGAAAACTAACTCAAGTGTACTATTAGGGGGAAATATTTCCACCGGATTACCAAATGAGTCAAAGTGCAGTTGTCACGTAGAAAAAATGTCCCCGATTATACATACATATCATGGATTCCTTTAGTCATCAGAAATTTTCATAAAGGTGGACTCGATTCCCATTAAAATTAGCAGTAGTGTAGACCCTGACTTGGCAAAAATACTCCGAGGATCCTGAAAAAGTTCTGAAAAAGTCCTGAAATTTGTTCCCTAAAATCTGTAGACACCCTGAAAAGGAGAGGTTGCTGGTATTTAGTTAGAGAAAAATAATTTATTGTTAATTTGCAGAGTGAGCTTCGTGCAGGTGTCAGAAAAAATATGATAAGCAGCCTGTGCTCTTGCCCTTTTGTTGCTCTTAACACAGCCATTCATTATTTTTAAAATTTACTTACTTTTGTTTTTAATAACCATGTAATATCAGCTTTTTGTTATTCTTTTATCAATTTGTATTTTTTCTGTGTCATTATTTTGAAATCCCATATCTACTGAAATACGTGAAATATTAATTTCCTCTCTGAACTTGTTGAAGCGAAGGATGTGCTGATTAAATACTCAATGCGTCGAAAACAGTATTGCATAAGAGATTGAAAGTCAAATTTTGTCTTTAATTAGTTCATCAAGCTGCCAGATAAGGCTTTATTCATATTTCTGCTTCATTTATTTTTGAATCCTCTGAAAAAACATATTGCTAGAGGTCATTCTTTATTTCATTTTACAAAAGTTATAAATTGAAAATGACCATGATTATCAGTGAAGTCCAAGTGCAGGTTTATCATGTTTTACCAAGGATTGATTTTTATTATAGAATTTTCTCAGTTGACCTCTAAATAAACACAATTTTTGTACAAGTCCAATCCAAACTGTGTACATAGTACCTATTGCAATTACTAGCCGTAAGTGCAGTTTAGTTTATGAAACTACCCTTTTTACTCTTTCCTTTTTGTAATGTACTCTTTACTATTTTTATATTCATAATCCGGTTTTTAATCTTTAAAGACTGAGCTTATTAAGCAAGACAAGATGTTTTCCAGACTTATTTGTGCATTTAATTTTTTCAAGAGCAAATGCAGTGAATTCTTTAAGTCGATGGCCAAATTGTGAGCATTCTATATTTTTCCGAAAATGCTTTAACATTTTAATTTACTTATAATAGTAGGACAAGTTCCACTGTTTGTCAAATTTTAATGCTTCTAATACTCAGCAGGTCAGTATTAGACAACTAAGGTCATGCTCTTGTTTTATTGTCAAATGTTTTTCCTATGTATTTTGCCTTGCTCAATAAATCAATGTGATATTTTATAACAATGCATTTAATTTACATTATTTCCTTCAAATTAATTCTAATTGGGTTCCACTTTTCATCATGATGAAAATGGATCGATTTTTGAAACGGAAAAGTGCAAATATCTCCTAAACGTATTGGTCGTAGAGCAAAATGGACAATATTTTCCAGTTCCTCTACATTATTGCAACTGCCTCTTGCAGTATAGACCAGCAAAACTGGGGATTCATCGGGGAATCTTTTCCAGAAACCGGGATTACCTTCTTCTAGCATTTAAAGAGTAATCTCTCAAGGTTATTTTTACTGTTTTTATTATTGTTTTTCATCTTGATCCATCATTATTCACCTCTTGAACCGTCAAATCATCAGAATTGTAGAGAACTTTCACTATGTAAATATCAGGAATAATTAAAGAATTAAATAATGGAATAGGTGTTAAAGAAATGGCTTTAAAATGGAAAAAACTCTATGTTCGTAAGTGGAACTCCGGAGAGTTTCATGCACCTACGGTTTTTTCTCAAGAAAATCTCAGCAAAGTGGTGGGAAAATTCGATTTCTGATCAGGAAATGAGCTTCTGAAAATTATGGGAAAATCAGGGAATAAGCTTGGTCAAGAACTCTGGCCATCTTGATTTAGAAGCAATGAAAAAGGAACAAAATCGATTCAAATAGATTTTTCATTCAGAGGATTGTAAGAGTATAAAAATAGATTAACAAGCTATATGAGCAACAGTCCATTAGAAAAAAAAAAATGGTGGAAAGGAAAAATTTACATATTTACAACGACCGTAACAATGATACAAGATACAAAAATAAAAATTAACTCTGATAATTTACAAAACGTTAACGTGAGACGATGATTTGTGACAAATGATGCATTTCTCAATTTCACTGAACGCTGTCAAACATTTTTCATGGAATAAATGGTGACAGTAAAATGATAGGATGTTATCTGATCCTGTTGAGTCTGCAAACAAAAGAAGAAAAAGTTAAGAGAAAAAAAGTTCACCTATCTTTCTATAAATATAAATTCCTTGAAGAGAAATCAAAGTATCCATCCTGCTAGACATTATGTTAAAATCTTTAGCAAGACACACTATTCTACGGGTATGGGCAAACAGGGTGCCGAAGTGGCAGGGCTGAGAATATAGGCCATCGAGTGATATTACAAGTCATACTGCCTTTGCCGCGCAGTTCAAAATGAGGCTCTGGCAGATCTGGTAGCTTCAATAAGCTATCAGATGAATTTAAAAAATTGATAAAACTCAAAATGACGAAAAACTTAACTAAGAACACGAAAACACAACCCATAATCGACGAGATCCACTCTCAGGACAGAGTAAACGAGTTATCAATATGGCGTTGCAGTCGCACCATTGGACACTGTCAAATCTACGCGTTTCCACGACTTTCTAAAATTCCCTTTGTCCATACCTGCAGTAGAATATACCTTGAATCTTTAGATTGAATAAAAATAATATTCAAGCCCCACAGAATTTGATTGATGATCCTATATTTCAATGCAGGGAAAAGAGACGCAGAATTTGCAACTGAACGAATATGGAATTTTGAGAGAGAAGCGAATAGTTCGTTGACTCTATTTTACAAAAACAAACAATTTTAATCTATATTTTTCAAAGTTTAACGGAGCTTTTAGGGATGATACCGATGTAATTCAGATAGATGATGCATTTCCAAGGCTAAAGAACAATACCACCTAACTGACAATCTTGGCGACAATGAGTTAGCTACTTTACCGCATTCTTAAGAGTAAAAAAGTGTAAAATACCCATGCCGTTGTTTTTAGTTTTTTCCATTTCTGCATGGGAGTGCTGTAATGACGTTGTAACATACATTTCTTCGTCCTGTAAAAAGTCAGCTTGTAGATGGGTATTATTGTTTCTTCATAGAGAAAATACAGAAGGTGGTGGCAAGCGGATGAATGTACTTTTCACGTCACAGCTAAAAATGAAGTTGCCCTTCTAATTGGTCAAGAGGATCATGGGAAAATCGAGACCTCTTTGAAATTTCAAAGGGAGCGGGAAAGGTTGTGAGGCTCCCACTTATTTTAGCTCTAAAAACTCGTAACTATGACTTTTTATGTTTTAATATGTTTCTCTATCAATGTTCGAAAATAATTTGTAAGTTAAAAATATATATTTCATATAATAACAACTTTTATCTTGACTCGTCCCGTTTTAAAGGTATAACCATGTTAAACTACGTTCTGTGCGTCAAAAAAGCAAAAATTGGAAAGTAATTGTAACTAATATTCAATTATATGACTTTCAATGTTAGTTTGAGTGGTGATGTAGGTCCTCATACAGGTTCCATCATGAAATGTTCTTTTTTTTTATCAGCACGCCAGTCCGTGTACTTTTCTACGTCACAGCAAATCCTCAAGATGGCTGCCTTGCCACCACCTTCTGTATTTTCTCTATGTTGTTCCTTGGCCACCAATTTACTACAGCCCAGAATGTCCTGATGCCTTTCAAAGGGATCACACTTTATTAAAACAATGTTTTTAAGAGTGAAGAGCCAAAATGACGGAGAACTCTTTGGAAGAATTTTCACACCTCTGCGCTGATCACTCTGAGAGGTAGAATAGACACACTCATGTAGGGTGCAAATATTGCGTCGCAAATAACCGACCTACAGCTCAGCATGAATAAATAGCCTAATGGTCAAAACAGAGTAACTGCTATTATAGGTGATTCGATGGACGCCATATTTTGTGTCAGAACGGCATGCGATATATCGCATCAATTGGTTCCATTTTTTCAGCTACTCGTCATTTTTCTCCAATGTTGAGATCGCAATCCTGTTGTCAGGAGATTAAAGCACTCACTTACCAATTTTAACAAAGAAATTCAACGTAATAAAGGCGTGGTTTTTTTAGAGAGAAAACATCGTATTCGATACTGATATCGAAACTGCACTCGAATGCGATATTTTCTCTCTAAAAAAACCACGCCTTTATTACGTTGAATTTCTTTGTTAAAATTGGTAAGTGAGTGCTTTAGTCTCCTGACAACAGAATTGCGATCTCAAAATTGGAGAAAAATGACGAGTAGCTGAAATAATGGAACCAATTGATGCGATATATCGCATGCCGTTCTGACACAAAATATGGCGTCCATCGAATCACCTATAATAGCAGTTACTCTGTTTTGACCATTAGGCTATTTATTCATGCTGAGCTGTAGGTCGGTTATTTGCGACGCTTCATCATTTGAACCTATCATGATCCTTTGAAACCTATTCAAAAACAAACCTGCTAATAAAACTTTTTAAGAGACAAACATAAAGAGTTCAAGACTGCCACAAAATATAATCAAATGCCTCATCAGTAGAGGGCAAACATCTTAAAACAAAACAAACGATTACATACCTTTCATTAAAATATTTTTCCGGCATGCTCCACAAACATGATAATCTGTGGGGAAGAAACAAAAAATTAGTAAAGTGCTCATATCAGGAATTGACGATTTTCCCTATGAAGTAATGACTAGTAAGAGGAAACGACAAATTGATAAAAATGAGGGTAGAAGAGGAAGGAAAATCAGGAGGCGTTTAAAATGCAAATAGATTAAAGGAGATTGGACAGAAAAGGGAAAAATTCGGCGCTGGTCAAATTTTGTTATTTATTAATATGATGCTCTTTAGAAATTCCTAAATATAATAAGCATTCAAAATGAACATTCTAATTGCCAGTTTAAAGGTGAGGAGGGTTGAATCATTAATTTTTTAGTCCATATTTTACGATTGTTTCTTTTCATAGCCTGGCACTGCTGCTGTGTCAGATCTGCAGAAAAGCTCACGTTCGAAAGTTGACACGACAATTAACAATTCGCTGTTATTATTTGGGAGAATTTTATATTATCTATTATTGTCATTTCATTCAAATGCAGTTACATCTGTCTCACCTTTCCGGTTGAGGAGAAAAGAAGAGCTCTTCTCGATCCCTAATATATTGCAACATAGCTACTGCATGGTACATTTAAAAATCAGAAAAAATTCACTTTTCAGTCTGCTTCTTCTCATAACCGACATCAAAAAAGTTCCATTTTTAAATTTAATCATACTGATGAGGTCATAAACAAAATTTAGCTGGCAGAGAATCTATTCTTTTCGTGTAGGATTTCCTTCCGAGTGCTAGGGCAATTTATAAATTTACTTGGAAAAACAGATCAAATGCACCATCATTAATTGACAGTTCTAAATTTTCCTCGAAATTTGAAAAATACTTTCCGTAAGAATTGCTACTGACCCTGAATTAAAAAATAAACTCTTTCATGCTACACCATTCGTCGATTGAGATTATTTGGGTGGCTGGTTTGGAAATACAGGAAATACTAAGATTACGGAATAGTTTTCAGATAACTCAACTTGATGATCTGAATTTTTAAATATAAAACTGATATGAATGTGCACGGAACTCTCCAAGCGTAATCTTCAAAATTTTCTTAAAATATAAACGGAATACGTAAGAAACCTTTTGTAAGATGAAAAGATTCATTAGCAGTTTTTATAGTGAATGGATAAAGTATATCATACCATCAACGCAAATGGCTTTTTTCTGCATTGCTACGAACTTCTGATGTAAGTTGAAATAATCAGTATCCAGGATTTTTTTGCAGCCATCTTGTATTGAAACCTGTTGGGAAAGAAAAATAAAAGTATACATAGTTAAATATTTTATTGGTGTATTTTGCTCCCACTGGACTATTTGACCAAGTAAACTTTTTTAATTCTTTGTTTCTAACACACATTAAAGTAAAAAAGACTACAAAAATCATTCAAAGAATTTGCCTAAAATACGATGAATGATGGAAAACAGGAGTTCTGACCATGAAGACAGAATTTTAGGTGGGTACAGCGATTTTTTCGAGTTAATTTGAAAGATCAGATTTTGAAATTTTAAGAGAAGACCCTCCTCAGTGTCTGTAAGTATAAATTGCAAGCGGTTGGCTCATTTTCGTGCCAATAGATGGCCTACAGTTGCATTAAAATCCGCCAGTTCCAAACTTGAAACATTGGGTTAGGATCTTGAATGAATTTTTCAGATCTACATTTTCTTGTCTATTCTTCCTTTTAGAGAGACATAGTAAATATTCCATTGGATTGGAAAATAGCATGAAATGTTTATAACATGCATAGGAAAGTGACAGAATAATATGAACCTGCAAATTGTAATCGTGCATCATTTTGACTAGGGAGTTTTTGAGTCCTGGAATTTTGTCACCGTTCTTTATTTCTTTCACTAATATGGTAGGATCAATGTAAGTACCAATTTTTTGGAGCAAAAAGGTCAAAAAATCTGTAAACAAAGCACCAAGAAATACGTTGCATTAGAACAAAAAATAAGGTCAATCATAATACCAATTTTTTGCCCAGGATATATTGTCACAATTTTTTCTTATTCTTTTTTCTTTTTTAAATCAATAAGCTCAAAATATTGGGTAACAATTTTTTCTGAAAACAACAAAATATTTGGATTCTGCTTCGAAAAATTTCGAGAGGAAAATTAAAAAATCTCAACTCTGAAGTTTATTTTTTCTTAAGTATCACAGAAAAATAATACTCCAATTTTCAAACATGTACAGAAACGCAAAGTTAATATTCCTGAATTCAGTTTTTTTTTTAGTACGTGTAAGTAAGCTCACAGACTTTCAAGTCTGTAGTTTGAAAGCGATCAAGACTTACAAAGTTTTGAAGCACTGAAAAAGTTTTGGGACAAGGAGCAAATTCCTCTTTGAAGATACCTTTTGACAAAGTAATGTTAAATTCAAGTTTTACTTGGAAATTTTAAGGATATTTTTTTACATAATCCCTGTACAGTCTAAAATTCCATTCAAAAGAATCGAATGCCATTTTTTAATAGGTTCCTGATTTTTAGCGCAAATCACAGCTTTCAACTGTGATAAATAAGACAAGGATTGAAAAATTTTACCTGGCCTGGGCAGAGAATCTTGGATTAAATCGTTCCAAAGATCGGGGTCATCTTGCTCTTGACAAAATACTATTGCTTGTTCAATGTTTTCTAGCTGCTGGGTCATTAGGTGCAAAGCTTCTTTTGAATTGCCAATACGACCTTAAAAAAAACGCCTAGGTAAAGCCAAGCTATAGAATCTCATCACATAATTGTATCCCATCCTTAAACAAAAGGATTTTTAAACTTGTGGCAGGGAAGGAGGAGAGGGTGGAGAAGGGGGCATTGTTTCATGAGGGTTCGCTTAATGTGTTCTCAAATAAGGAGTAAAAATTGATTGCTTGAAGCAACAGAAATTTAGGATAAAATTGATATTTTAATTTTAGAAACAAATCAGCTCCTCAATTGAATCGACGTATAGGAAAACGTCCGTTGTCCAATACATGGTTTCATAATTGCGGTGGGTTTCTTTTGTCTCACAACACTGATGAATAGGATCAATCTCTTTTGTAAACATTTAATTACACTTAGGGGATTATTTATGAAATTGTTCTACATTCCTAACGTCTTAAACCATCTTGTGTCGTTAAGTTACAACGAAATTGTCCACTCAAATTCTAAAACACTGTCTTGGACATCGGACGTTTTCGCATACGTTGATTCAATTAAATCACTTCTCAATCTTTCTTTGAAGTTCAGAGAAACAAAATGTAAAAACGACAAGGGAATCTTCTGATTTCAATAACGAATGTTTCAAATTAATTTGTGTGAATCTCAACATTGTACTACTGTGGGTGTTTTTTTTTCGTTAAGAGTATTTTTCCTTATTATGTTTTGTATCTTATCGATGGTGAGACTGCAAAAATGCGAAACTTAGTTGTAACGTTTCAAAATTGGCGCTCCTATTTTATTTTTAAAGAGAGAGCAAACCAAAATTATGGCTTATGATTTTCACAGAATATTCTTTCAGAAGAGAGGAAGAATCAGATAAGTTTTAAAAAATGTTTTATAGTAGTTTTTCGAGTAGAAAATGAAGTAAAATAGAGAGTCTGGCTGCCGCAAACCGAAATATACATTCCTGAAGTTTTACCATCAACATGCTCTGAGCCGATAATATTCAAACAACTACATGGGTACATGATCATCTTTGCAAGTGCAGTATTGTTAAGATTTGGTAAAACAGGCTTACATCACTGAAAAAAAATTAATTTCAATCTTGGTTTTGCACAAAAACCATAGAGCTATATAAAACAAGCACTTTTTTGATGATAGCCGACTTACAATTTGTATTTTTACATGACTTCAATAACCAAAAAAACGCCTATTTTTTACCTTTTCAAGGTTTTTTTCGTTGAAATAACTCTACCATAATTTAATGAAAAGATGGACATATATAAATAGCTAATAGCCGAGATAAGTACCTAATAGATAGACTAGCTCAGGGTAGTAGGAGCGCTCTTTACAAATGTTGAGGGCCTCTTGGATGGGGTAGTTGTCAGATCTTTTTAGCAGTGGTAGCAGTTTTTCTCTTGCAAATTTAGCATACAATTTGACTAGAATTCCGTGGTATTGCTTGTTTGAGACTTTGCTTTCACGTTTTTCAAGCGCATCCAAGTACTGGAATCAGAAAAAAAGAGAAAATTGGTCAAGAGAATGAAAAAAGAAAACCGTTCCTGTAAAATGTCTTGAGGGATCTGAATTAATATTCACGATGATATAAATCATATAATTACTACTTTAATTTTTTGCTAATTCACTGTCTTTTTCACTTAATAGACTGACAAATAGTCTGGTGTTTTAAGGGTACAAAGTTGTTTGATTAAAATAAAATTGTACGCCTCCTAATGATATAAAATTGAACTAAACTTCTCATAAATTATTAAGAGGGATACAACAGAATATTCTCACTCCAAAACCCGAAATTAAAATTACTACATGAATGAAACTAGACAAATACAAAGGGTATTCGTAAAGTAAGTTAATATTTATCATATCTTCTAAACAAATAAAGATATTTTAAATCTGTAAAAAAATTTCGAATCGCCATACTCTCAGCTTTTCAAAACGCTTCAGTTTTTGAAATTCGGTCTTCTAAAAGCCGAGTTACATCAGTTTTCCCACACCTGTCTCTCGCCACCTTGTGTCCAAAATTTACGCGCGCTCGGGAGGTCGCATAGGACGGTATCACGCTACTTCATTCTGCAAAATGCGATTTTTTGTTCAAAATTGAATATTTTCATGTATGAGAAGACTTTACCTTACTTTCCCACGGGATCCCTATCTTTTTGAACACATTTTTCGTACTGAGATACGAGCTTTTTAATTTCATCAGCAGAGAACTGTCGATCTTGTTTTTGCAACCACTTTCGTACAGCTTCTTTCAGCTCATCGGCGTCCGCGGAACTTTTTCTACCAGAACCCGTCTTTTGCTCAGGAAACAAGTGGTAAATCACTTGGGGCGAGATCCTGGGAATAAGGGGAATGGGGGAAAAGGTCCCATTTAAAAGATCAACAACTGGTTGGTCACATGAGCTGTATGCGACCCAGCGCTGTCATGAAGCAACACCACTTGACAAGACGAAAAACCAGGGTGTTTTCTTTTGATTGCTGATTTGAGCCTTTTCATGACAACTCAGTTTCTGTCAGCATCAATAGTTGTACCTTCTCCTAAGAAATCAATGAGTAACACTCACTGAGCGCCCCAAAAGGCGTGCGCAAATTTTGGACACGCTGTGGCGAGAGACTGGTGTGGGAAAACTGATGTTACTCGGCACTCAGAAAACCATATTTAAAAAACTGAAGCGTTTTAGAAAGCTGAGTGTATGAAAAATCAAACGCTTTTTACAGATTTAGATTATCTTTATTTGTTTAGAAGATATGATAAATATTAACTTACTTTACGAATACCCCTCGTAATACTCCCATAAAAAAAATTCCTCCTAACGTTAAGGGCTCTTTTTCCTTGGATAGGCAGGCATTCAATTTACAGAAATAAAGTGACAACGAGATGTTGAATTTCTCAAAAAATATAAGTATCTTTGGCTGAAAAAAAATAAAACATTGAAAAGAAAGTTTATGCAGCCGTCAAAGAAACATGTAAATCAGATTTGTTTGAGAACGGCGCGGCTTAGAACTCATACAAGGAAATAAGTGTATACAAACCAAAAAAAGGTAATGAGGGTTATCTTGAAGTGCTTTGATGACAGATTCTGGAGGCGTTTTTGCTTTCTCAATAAACAAGTTGATGGCCTGGTCGGTGTCTAGCATCATTAAGCCCTCTATCATGTTAACTACAGCATCGTATAGGTTGTACTTTTGAATCAGGGCAAAGACGCCTTTGTGTTTTAATCTAAATGAGGAAAATTAATGATAAAATACATTTATTAACATCCTTTTAATAATAAAAAAAACATTATAATGGGCTAAATTATTTTTTATCCATTAACTCCTTAAATAGAAATGCGTATCTTCGTTGCAGCATTCGAAAATCCCTGATAATTTTCTATTTTTTTTAAAAAGAAGCTAACCAAAATATTTCATTCCAATTTTCTATGAATATTTATGAAGAAGTGAAAAAAATTCACAGAAAATTTTATATAGAACTGTTGATTGGTTTCTGTTCGTAAATAAAACACAAGAAAAGATAAAACGTTCAGGGTTTCCATAATTCCTTCATTTTCCGATTCCATGACTTTTCCCAGACACCAAAATTTTCGAAAATCCTAAAATTTTATTAAGATTTCCACTTCAACTTTTTCCTCTTTTAATTACACTTACCACTCACGAAATTCTATGACTTCCTATGAATTTCCTGACTTTAAAGGTTCACCAAACTGCCGAAAACCCTGAATGTTGCAATAGGGAGTAAGTATTTTTCATTGGAAGCCATATGTATTCAACATGAATACAATAAGATTATGGAAAAAAAAATTGAAATGTTTCTGAATTTTCATTAAAAAGTGCGTTCGTCCCATTTTCCATTTGGAAAAATTCAGTTTTCATGCTAAACACCACCTAAAATCTTGGAAGTGTTTATTTTGATACATGTTTAATAATGCTGAAATGTTAATACAGAATCTCATAGATTTTGTTCTTCACTCAGATTTTAAATCACATTGCACATTAAAAAAAAGGATATCAAATTAAAGTTAAACTGTAACTTACTTCAAATACATGGCTAGAGATTTATCATACTTCCCACAGTAAGAGTATAAAATTGCAAGGGCCTCTAGGAGCACATTGCTATTAGAATTGACTAGAAGGTGTTCCAAAACTGCATTTACAACTGCTGAAACATTGTACAAATCTGGAGACCACTCCTTGACGATGTCCAAAAATCCCTGCACAAAAAGGGAAAGAGTTATTGGAGAAAAAAAGGTAGAAGTTATTTCTCTGAAAAAATCAGAGATTAAGACGCAGGAAAAAAATATATAGAGAATACTATAGGAACTTGAAAAGGTAACAAAATTACCAATGCAAGGAAAGCTAACTTGATAAGAAAATTTTCATTTCTAGGACTAAAAAGACTAAAAATTATGGACTAAACGCTAATTAGAAGGAAGAATTTATAACGATAAGGAGCCGTTTTGAAAATATGCAATGCTAAACCTGGAATTTTCTTGGACGCCCTTCCATTTATTACGTTTTTGTGAAGTAGGATCCTGTTACATGTGAAAACATAAGGGTGTGCTACTCTCCTCTATTCCTGCAGAGCATTACGTACTTCATGAACGGCCTCCATGGGTCACAAAATTTCAGCTCTTTATGAGAGAAAGTGAAGAAGAGTTCTTTTGGAATGATATAAGATTGTGGAAAATGTTCAGTTTCATGTTCTCGAACAAATTTATTTGGTGAACTCTGAAGGAAACTTATGATAAATTATGAACTATTAAGTTGAGACTATTTACCTCAGAATCCAACTTCAAATATTCGTACAGAACCATTTCATAGATATGAGGATCTAGTTTTTTATCTTTCAGCGGTAGGTATCTACTAACAGCTCTAAGCTGATGAACACTCGCAAATTTGTATACATCTTCCTGCCATAGACGCTTGTCTTGCCCTGAAATAAATCAAACAAAACGTAAGTGTTTTTCTGTGAAAAAAACTGTGAACATACAAAACAAAGAACAGTAAAGCCCCTTTTATCTGATGTTGGCAAAATTAAGTTTTTGGTCAAAAACAAATCTCTAAAACAAGTTCCTTGCATTTTTCCACTTGCAAGCTGTGTGACAATATTCCACATGAAAGTGCCTTCACCATTATTCAAAGGTATCAGTTTAAATAAAAAAAAAAAAAACCTTGATGTATAATAGTTTTTCTATTCAAAGAAACTTTTTTAATAAGTAGAGCAACGGCGTAAGTCTGCAATCCCACATCTCGTTTGCGATGTCTAAAAATCTCTGCCTCTAAGTTATATTTTTAAAGGAGAACAAATTGACATCATTCCTTGAAGTTTTTGAAGAATTTTCTCCGCATAGAGAAGAAAAATTACGGCAGTTTTAAAGAATTGCCATTGAGTAGTTTCCCATTTGAAAAATAAAGTATGACAGGAAAACTGCGACATTGCAAACCGAGTTATGTGACTGCCGATTTACACCATCGATATGCAAGGAAAAGACAAGGCGGGACTTACCAAAAATTCTGTGACAAAGCTCTGCTGCTTGATCATATTCTTGAGCAAACAATAAGTGATCAAGATATTTTCTGCCGACACTTAGAAGACTGTTCCGAGATAAGTCCCTACCGGCTTCCTCAACAGCAGTCATTGCTTCTTCAAATTTACTAAAAAGAAAAATCAAAGAAATAGTAACTACATATACATAACAGACCTTGAAAGCTAACTTTAAAGAGAAATCATCCCTTCCATTGAAGAATTTGTCCATTTTGTTCGTTTTGCAGGAGATAATATATAAGTCGCTTTACCCCAGGCGCTCTACAACCCCTAGCCTCCTATCAAACCACAACCTTTCAGGAATTGAGCACCTTTATATTTCTACTTTAATACTTGCACTTTTTGCGCTTTCTCCCTTGCGGAACCCAATCTAGGACCTTCTTTGGCAACCTGCATACTGCCACTCCCTGTACATGACCACACCACATAAGTTGTTTCATCTTGATTTCATACATGGATTGCATTTTGCAAAAAGGAACCACTAGCATTGCAATGATGCTAAGATTGTGCAACTTCATCTTTTGCAATAAAATTGCGGAAATCGTGAAAAACAATGAAATTTAGATGGTAATTTTTGTCTTAAATTTACAGTTTTTAGCGAGTAAAATAGAAACTATCAATGGATAATCGGGTTTTTCCTCCAAGACAAAAGAAGTTGCACAATTTTAGCAACATTGCGATGCTAGTGGTTCCTTTTTGCAAAATGCAATCCACATATCATACATGTATAATAGTCTATTTGGCATCCATGATCTTCCATACCATACCAGTGCTCTCTCTGCACCTACCAATGCTTTGAATACTACAGGAGCATAGATTTTTTTTGGCAACACAGCAGCAGAAACTTGAATTTATCAACAATTTTCCACAGGAAAATAATCACAACCCACTACTTACCAATGATCTATCAACCATTCAACTCTTTCATCCGCATCAAAAGAACTAGCTATAATTATATCTTTTGGACTGACTATGATGAACCAATTTTCACCGGATAAATTTTCTGTAAACAAAGAGCGATCAAAATATGAGCAAATATTCTGCACTGTAGATATGAAATTTCATGAAAAATGCAGACAAAAAATAAAGATGCAACCATGTTTTCGGAAAAAACAAAAGCATGTATATATTATGAGTCAGCTATGTAGAGCTTCATCTCTTACTTTAAAAATACAAATCTCATCGCAAAATAGTGTACATCCTTCCAAAAACACACTAAAAATCGGTATGACAAAATACAGCTTGGCAATTTGGCTTCTAATGGAGTAAGTACAAAATTGTTGAAGAACTTAGAATTTTTTTCTATAACTTTTTCAGATTTCTTCCTGTACATCAGTGGCCAAATTGCAAAGCCTTTTATCACCATGACAGTGTTTCAAAACGTCTACCCATAGGTATATTTAGTTCTTATTTAGATAATGATGAGGACTCCACCTATCTATTAAATGATTATAATGTTAATAACGTTGATAACCTTACCTAATTTGTAATCGTTGGCAGCATATTCAACATAGCCTCTTAGAGAAAGATTATCGGCATACATATCTATGTAATCATCTGCTTGAGGTTCTAGTAGATGAAGATGAGGCCTTAAAGGTTTTCCGTCATCGTCCACTTCTTTGGAGTAACCAAGCACAACTAATTCCCGCAACCCGTACGGAGCTATGCCACTTATGATGAAATCCGTATTGAAAGTTGACACTGAAACGATATAATCAGTGAGCTGCCATGACTTGCAGTAATAACAAGTAATACTTATTGCTTTGTCAAATCTAATCATAAGATCTTAATGAAAGAGAAAAACCTCAAGTTATTGGAAAATCAGGAGACTTTGACACCAACAGTTACTAAGAAAGCAGATAATGACCTGAGACACTAAAAAGAATAACTGTAGAGAAACATAATTTTTTTCTAGGGCTAATTTAAGAGGATGGAATTAGGAATGGCAGGATCACGAAGCAGAGGAGCAGGCTGGTTTTAGAGCTGGCAGGTCTACGATAGATCACCTCTTTGTTATTGTCCAGGTCATTGAGAAGAAAATGGCCGTAGCTCAGGAGCTGCATTTAATTTTCGTGGATCTCCAGAAAGCGTATGACAGTGTGCCGTTGGTGAAACTTTGGGAGGCCTTGGAAAAATCGAATTTTAACGGGGGGTTGATTGATGCTGTCAAGCGATTTTATAAAGGGAGTTTTACCAAAATTAAGTATCATGGGGGGTTGTCAGCGGGATTTTATGTGACTAAGGGTTTAAAACAGGGATGTTGTTTGTCGCCAACATTATTTAAAATTTACCTCGAATGTGTGCTAAAGGAATGGAAAAGGAAGTGTTCTGGTATGGGTGTCCCCTTGGGTGATCTTGAAACTCTGTTCACTCTGTGCTTTGCTGATGACCAGGTGGTGGTTGCTCAAGATCAAGAAGACGCGGAGTACATGATGCGCAAGTTAGTAGAAGAATATCGGAAGTGGGGTTTGGAAGTCAGCATATCCAAATCTGAGAAGATGACTTTTGGTGGTGATCAGCAAAGCATTGAGTTGGAGGATGGGCAGCAGATCAAATGCTGCGAGCACTTCAAGTACTTGGGAGTGCGGTTGACCCAGGATGGAAGGACGGATCAAGCTATCAGGGAAAGGAACACCTTAGCAAGGAAGGCTATAGCGATGTTAAATGGAATCCTCTGGGATCAGCGGATTTCCAAAGATAACAAGAGGAGGATATACAACGCTGTAGTAAAAAGTATATTAACATACGGATGTGAAGTTTGGCAGCTGAAGAAACGGACACAGGATATGCTAAGAGCAACGGAGATGGATTTCTGGAGAAGGTCGGCAGGAATTTCTAGGAGAGATCGGGTCCGTAATGATAGAGTGCGTCAGATAATGGAAGTCGAAAATGACATCGTGTTCGACGTCATGACCAAACAACTTGTTTGGTATGGTCATGTCAATAGGATGACGGAAGAGAGGCTGCCAAAAAAGATGCTTGATTGGGTTCCTCCTGGGAGGAGGCGTAGGGGACGCCCAGTGAGAGGTTGGCGACAGGGGGTGTTAAGTGAGATGAGGGAGTGTCAACTCCCTGATAACCTGTGGGAAGACCGAGCTTTGTGGCGATTAGGTGTCGCAAAGCGCCAAAGAGCGCTATAACAGCGACTCGTATGTATGTAATTTAAGAGGAACAGGAGCTTAAATACCAATTAAAGCTGCCAACATAGTTATAAGTACTGGCCTTCTTATAGACAACTGTTGGCAGAGTATTTAAAGGTGGAACATTTTGGCATTTATTTATTTCTTTAATTTAGAAAAAAAGTCTGACTCTATGGTTAGTCAGAATTTTCTGACCGGTCAAGACATGAAATGCTTTCTCATCTATCATATTAAAGAGTTTATCAAATGACAATCCACAAATCAATAAACATTTTACTTTAACTGAAAACTGTTCTCCGAAAAATTGATCAATCAATTCTTCTTTGTCTTCTTCAGCTTCTCTTTCAGTAACTAAAAATCAATATCTTTGAAATATCGATTTTGAAGTTGACACAAAGTTTCTAGAGAGAGTATTTTTTTATTACTATTATTATTCATATGGAAAGAGATTAAGATTCCTTTCATTTTCTTTTTAATATGTCATGTTGCAGTGATAGCGATGGCAATGGTTGAGTCCTACTCGACCATCGTTGTACTGGTATTTTTTAACTATTAATACCTTAACGATCACAGAAATCATGGTGAAATAATTAAATATCCTTTTAATACCTGGTTCTACTAAGTAATTGGGAATATCTTGTGAGTACATTTCATTCATTTTCCTCTTCCGAATGATACAAATTTTGACAGTATCTATCCATCCCACCAAAAGAGTATTGCTGTCTTTCCAACATAAATTGCAGCGATAATTTTCATCCTTTGACCTAAGCAAGTAAAGACAACAAAATATTGAAAGAACAGTATATGTGAGGGGTGTAATGACACCTTGAATATGAAACAAAAGGGCCTCATTCTTCAAGCAAACGATACCTTTCACAGACGCTTTGAAAAGAAAGTTTTGAAATTAAGTTGTGAATGAACAAATAAAATTGGGATTTTTTTACAGATCATAAAAACTGGTGCTCCTAAGTTAAACTAGTAATACAACAACTAACCACTCAATGATCCTCAGTATTTTTTAAAGAAACATTTCCCTGGTTGTGGAATTCAACGTTCGTAATCAAAGACAACAATTTTCTGGACTAAGGAACCCGTTTCTATCTCGGAACAAAGCTATAACTGTTATTATTCTGTGTCTAAATGGTGCATTAAGCGGAATATTCAGTTGAAACTGTAGTTCTAAATCATCAAGGGGTCTACACGCTTAAGCTACGTGAAAGTTTTTTTTTTTTTAACAGAGCATGTAATGAATTACATTACAATGCTCTCTAACACTTAAATGATTAAGTTTCATTCTAAATATAATAACATAAACAAATAAATAAAATGAATGGATGAATAATAAAAATACTGTAATTACAATGAGCCTTTGTTCCATTTTATAAATCCGAGAGATGTGTGAGCACTGACGTCGTAGACCCTGACCCCATGATCACTCGCCCACGCAATAAATTGACCATTCCACTTGATATTCTGAACACCACCTTCTGCCTCTCCTATCACAGTAGAATTTATCCGTGCTAGAAATATTCTTTCATGTAACACTAGCCTTTCATCACCTGCAAAACAAGTCAAGAAAAAACATAATGATACCTTAAAAATAAAATTCTCAAACTATTCAGATTAAAAATAAGAAATTGGTGAGTAAAATGTCAAGGTCCTACGAGAAATTAAAAGATAAAAGTAGTCTAGGGCAAAGCATGATTTATGGGAGTGCTAATGTTGCTGCAGAATCAGGCGGCAAATTTCAATTTCTTCTGACAGAGAAAGAAAGGGGAAAAACTGTTCGGAAGATTTGAAAGAGACTAACGAGACGACCTGAAGACACTGAAGAGACGAGGTCAACTAGTACGGCAGCAGCACAGAGCTGACTTTCCTTTCTTAAGCTTTATCTACAAGTGCATCTCCACTGCAAATCGTGAGCAAATTCAAGGCGGCAAATCTTTCCTCCATTTGAGAAGTTCTTTCTTTGAATCATCACACAAAATTTCTTAGCACTGCTCCAAAGGCAGTCCAGCTACTGAACTATTGAAGTGAATGGTGAACTGGTGAACCATGTGAAACTTAAAAGGATATCTTACCTGTGACGAAGCGTCTATATGAACCAAGCTTGTAGTAATTTGGATCTATTGCAACTGATTTGACCAAGCGCCCCAGAGAGAGTTCTTGATTGCTGTCCGATGTACACAGTCCGCAGATAAAAACCTGAGAAATTGATGAATGATGTAAATAAAGATGAAAAATAAAATAGGATTTTGACTATCAAAAAAAATAAGCAGCACTTGAATCTTGACGAAGTTACAGAACATAGTTACCAAAGCAAAGAATAAGGAAAAATAAATGTAACAGTTTTATAACATTGAGCAACTTGCATGTCTAAGAAAAAGTGTCCTAAAAAATTCATTAACGTTATAATAAGCTGTACTATTATAGAGGTCTTTGATGCTTTTAACTTTTTCTACCTTATTAAATGTGATATATTGTTGTTAAAAATATTTTGGATGAAATCTCCGGTTATTACAGAAACAACTTCAAACGCTCTCAATGTCTTTGTTGAACATAGAAAGGTTGAAATATTCTCTGTGGAACCACTACAAAAAATATTTGGATAATGACATCACTTACTTTGCCATCATCAGAACAGCTGGCTATGAACTCGCCACTTATGTCAATGCTGATTTGATTGACTGCTACAGAATGCTTCTTCAATGCTTTATTAGATACAATATTACCTTGGTGATCCAAGAGATAAATCTTTCCCCAATTTGCTCCAACAACTAAGAGCTGAAACAGCAAAGACATAGAATACCTTGTGAGAAATGTGTATGAAGAGGCTACAAATGGATATAAATTTACAACCTGCTATGATCAGTACCTGGGTCACTGTCATCCTTGATGTTATTCAATGCTTACTGACCATAAAACAAGATTTGAGGTCAAATTTTTGTTCTAGAATTAGAATCATAGTTCAACCATTGCGCTCTAGCAGTTTGTAAAAAGTACAACCGGGTGGATAGAAGACGTACGTTTTCTGAACCTAGTACTGCCATTAGCTGATCACTCTCCTTCCAAAGCTCTATCTGATCAAGCGTCAATAATCTTCCACGGAATGCTACATCGAGGTTTAGGCACCATCCAAGAAAAGTGATAATCTTTTATTTCTATTGGCTTTCCAAGATTTTGCGGGCTTTCCAAGTTTTCACGCGATCTGGATGATTATTGACCCTTCTATCTAATCTGCCTTAAACGTACCTATCAGCAATTTTGGTATGTTGAACTTAGTCTCAAGAAGAAATGGTGGGAGATAGAAGTGTTGCCAACATTACAAATACGATCAAGGATGCAGAGGATATTTGCCTCCTTAGTTAATACCTCTCCCCCCCCCCCCCCCNATTCCAGAGATGACCCCTTTTCTCTTTTTCTTCTTAATTTGCTTTATAGAAAAATTGCTGCAATTTTGTAAAAAAAAAAAAATTATGAACATGTTTACTCAGAAATGGGCTAGCCTTTCAATTTTCAAGACCCATTTCTGCTGCCTCCTCATGATTAGAATCTTTTGGAGGGCCTTCCTACTTTTTAAAGCAACCAAACCAGTGATTGAGATGTCTTGGTGCCCCTGAGTTAAGCTATAATAGATTCTTCATGGGACAGTCATTTAAGAGAATGAGGAATTTGCATGCAAATTTTTCATTGCTTCATCTTAAAGTGCTTAAAGAGCTGATTTCACAGTGTTTTTTATAATTTCTTTCTGATATGAGAAAAAGTATAAAAATAGATTTAAAAGTGAGAAAATGCACCGCCTAGTGACGTCATCTGGCAGCATTTCACATTTAAATACATCTATTTTAGCAGATTAGGTCATTTTGTCATATCTTCTCCAATTATTGTTCAATTCATGAACCAAGGGTATCCTCGTGTTCAGTTCACTCCGTGGTTTCCACCCAAACACGAAATTCATAAAATTTCAGACACCTGCAAATTCTCTATTAATGCAACATTCCTTAACCAAAGAGAATAACAATTGATTGTATGGTTCAACAGTTTTTGCCATGATTATGTAAAAATAATTTTCTGTGGGGAGGATTATTATACCAAAGTACAAATAATTTTTACACATGCTGATCGAATATAAGCATAACACTACTAATATGTAAAAACTACCTTTGGGTGCACTGCTACACAGCTGATGGAATCAGAGAATAAAATATTTTTCAGATCGTTGGCCATACGAACATATTTGAGCTTAGGCTCAACCTCTTCTTCTGAGCTTTCATCACCTTCAGTTTCATTTTCATCCTGCAACAATAGGGTTAACTTGAGAGATTGACATTATCACATTTGAGAAAATTTACTGCTAGTGCCCATATCGCATGAGTTGGCAGTTGCTTACTTTATGTTTGCAAGCACCTGTGCTGCTGTTATCCAAGAGCAAGGATTGACCGTTGCACAAATACTTGAGAGTCTCCTGAGTGTCACAGCCAAAAATCAACGATTTCCATCTTATCTGATGCAGATTCTGGAGAGGTTGGATCTCTACCTGCGGACGGTTGGGTCATACTTTTACTTAATCACAGTCAATGTGAAAGGGAATGTCAAAAGCAGATAAAAGTAAGTATCACACAATCTCATCCGAGCCATCCGTTTACTGACAGATACATAATGGCGCAGTTAATTTAGATCCTCAGACTTGGTTAGACTTCCAAGATTGTGGTTCTGAACTATAACCTGGAAACGTGTTAATGGGTATGCTGTGATATTACGTATGAATTAACAAGTTTATCATTATGTTTTTTAGATACCGCCAGGCATTGAAATTTAATTACATCCAAAAATTAAGAATTCTCCATTGATGCAGTTGCCAACGTGTTACGGGTTGGGGCAATGTAAGTACCACCCTAAAGAGTAGCAGCACTAATAAATTAATTTCTACAACAGGTGATGCTGTTAAATAGAAACTTGCATACCAAGAAAGGAAAAAATAACAGTCTATATACCAGCTACTTTAATTATCTGAATATATTTTTCAAAATCAAGACCTTTTCAAAAAACTATATTATCAAAGGAGAGTGAACTGTGAGGGAAAAGAAAGTGGTGCATTCTAAAGATTGGGTCATTTAGCCTTAAAAGTTAATTTATAGGGGGAAAATGGTATTACATACGTAGGGGCCTATCTAAGTGAGAGATGAACTTGCTTAGGGTGTATAATTTGAAAAAATTACCTTATCACAATCAGTATCAGGCTGACTCATCACTGAATTTTAAAGTCTGCGCCAGGGAAACTTTTCAATGATAGTTGTCATTTATGTTTGAATCAAATTCAGGCACACTTTCGCCTGATGAGGAAAAGTGCGAGGAAGGAATATTTAATTGTATAGGAAAAAAAAATTAGAAAATAGGAGCTAATACAAGAAAGACACACTGATAACCAAACCTAACCTAAAATATTTGTTGTTTTTTGAATACAGTGTTGCCGTTCTGTTATATAATTAGGTCTTTGGTCCCCCCCCCCCGCCCCCGGAAAATCTCGAAAGCATAGGTTCCATTGCCGCTGCAAAAATCAAGTCATTCTTTTCGGAAAAGAGAAGCAGAGGAGACAATTCTGCGGCAAAAGATAGAAGATGCAGTACATAAAATCATGAAAGTTAAAAATTTTGTCTTGGAGGGAGGATACAGGTACTCTAGGGAGGAGGGGCGGAAGCAACAACAATTTGTGCGTCCGCTCTTTACATTGGCAGGGAGTGTATGTACTTCTGAAAATTTGGAAAAGCTCTGCGAAAAAGACCTGTAGAATGCAATAAAAATCTTTACATTCCAATTTGGGTTATTTTTTCCTCTCTTTCTCTTCACAAATATCTGACTTAAATGAACACCACCACTCATTCCGTGCATCATTGCATGATTCTGGTGGTATAGTCCATAGGATGATCGGGAGGAGGGGAGGGGGAGCACGCGAAGAGGGCATACGCTCCCCCCTCCCCCGTTTGACCTAAAAGAAGAAGGAAAAACGAGATGAAAGAATGAAAGAAGGAAGGAAGAAGGATACTTATATTTGGTAATTACTTATGAAAAAATTGACGCGGGCTGCATGATAAATCTCTAAATTGTTGAACATTTTCTCGGACCCCCCCCCCCCCCCCCCCCCCCCCCCCNGCCATCCCTGTTTGAAATGCCTGGATCTGCCTATGGTGTAATCCAGATTAGGATAGGGAGAAAAAATAAGGTAAAATAAAAATTGTAGGATCCTCCTAATATTTTGAATTTGTCACACATCAAATTTTACGAAGAAAAATTAAAAATCACGCTGCGGACAGGATTCGAACCTGTGCGGGATGAACCCATTGGATTTCGAGTCCAACTCCTTAACCACTCGGACACCGCAGCATGTCCGGAAGGAGCGCGAAATTTTGATATTTAAGCCATAGGTTTTAAAAAATTGCTCTTTAAATATTACAATTTCTTTTATATACCAAGAAAGTCAGTGGTAACAAGGAGAATTCTCAATTCGAGCGAAATTTTGTTATTGACAATAAAAACAAACAGATTGAAAGCCATCATTTTTTAACAAATCGGAAAGTGCTGCTGTCTAGTGGTGAAAGGATGAAGCTCTATTTTGAGGTTGGACTAGTGCTGCCATCTGTTTGGAATGCCGCAAGTGAATTTTACGCTGTTGCCGCTGTAAGTAAACAAGCGTTAGTTTGTTTTTTTCCGCTGGTAACTTGGTAAGCCTCGCGTTTGCTTCGGACGGGTTCTCGAAACGTTCTCCACATCGGCACATCACCTGTGGAACCGAGAAAATTATAATTTCTCGTACTCACCTCTGTATCGCGTCGCTGTCGTGAATCGTGGCCCACTCAACAAGTGGCAGTTGTAGCAGTGCGCGGTGTGCAATCTTCATCGGCGATAGTGAAACTGAAGTTTTGTTTTGACGTTTTTTCGCGTGTGTTTCGCTCAATTTTTGTGCTCCCGGATTGTTTGTTACTTACTGGATCTTTGTCTCAGCATCCAGCATCGTAAAGTTATCTCTCTCTCTCCTGTATCCTGCTTGTATTCTGTCTATTTACGTAAGTTATCTAATGATAATTCTGTAAATTGTTATCAACAGCCTAATTCTGTATCTCAAGTTACGACTTTTTTTAATCGTCAGAGTGGTATTGTTTATACCGTAGCATAGGCACAGGTATTGACATGAATGAGGTATCGAAGTCCAAAGTTGCAGAATCAGGCTGCCTGCCTGTCCATTACCTTTCTACGATGAATTCATCCAGCCATTTCATGATTTGTTGATAAGTCAAAATTTTCTCACTTTGCTCTGAGAGTTTACCGTGCTCAACAGACATCGGAGAAACGTCAAAACGAGCCTAACCCTCATTTTATGATCGATGTTAGAACCGTCTGCGTGTTCAGGGTGGAATTTTTGAATGAACCAATGAAATATTGAGAGACGTCGGCATTAGATCAGTTACTCTTTGTAACCCTTCGCCAAAGATGGGGCTAGCTTACGTCACACTGCCTCCGTCTGGATCTTGACACTAACATTTACTGCTGGTGAACAGCATAAATCGGGATAGAATTTTAATTGATAAATTTAGCAAAGCATGCACAAATGAAAAGAGAACATCTTAATTGAATACCGTGTTTGAGTCATGATGATTGACTAGAGATGCAGGAGCACATGTTTAACTTAGTAAATAAAACTGAAGTGCTCATTATTGGATACCACGCAAAGTTGAAATTGACGGAGAACCTTGAAATTCGGTAACAGGTGCATTTGTGAAGGATCTCATTCCCAATAGAGATTTTGCAGGTGTCTGAGATTTGATGAATTTCGTGTTAAAGTGGAAATTACTGAGTGAACTGAACACGAAGGTACCCTTGGTTCATGAATTGAACAACTATTGGAGAAGATATGACAAAATGATCTAATCTGCTAAAATACGTGTGTTTAAATGGGAAATGCCGCCAGATGACGTCACTAGGCGGTGCATTTTCTCACTTTTAAATCTATTTTTATACTATTTTCCATGTCAGAAAAAAATTATAAAAAATACAGTGAAATCAGCTCTTTCAGCACTTTTAGATGAAGCAATAAAAAATTTGCATGCAAATTCTCCATTACCTTATTCCAATTAAATTTTCGATCAATCTCATGTGCCAAATTTTAATCACGGTGAATTTGGATGAGGGAATTTTTTAGCCTTACACACCGATGACTAAAGTGCAAAACCACCCATCTCGGTTGTGGTGGTTTAAAATCTCTGCTCCTACTTACTTCATTTTCTGAAGTGAGAGAAGACACTCGTATAGCATAAAATTTTTATGGAATATTTTGCCATGAAAGAAGAAAAATTAAGAAAGTTTTCAAGAAAATTTGTTGACTAGGTTTCCAATGAAAAAATAATGTGTGACAGTAAGTCTGCAACGTTCCAAACCGAGATACGTAGTTTCGTTCTTTGGCCATTGATAGGTTGGGCATAATTTTTATATTTTTAGAAATTCGCCCGGAAAGTCGTGCTGCGATACTGAGATGAAAATTGATGAAACCGCTGAAAAAATTGTGCAGTGTTTGAATGTTCACGGAAATTTGCTTAAAAATGTTTTATAAAACTCAAAGCGGACCTAAGCGCGCAACTATTCGAACTCCGGAGTAAGCTTATGGTATCACGCGCAAATGAAGGAAAATCTTGGGTTTTCGCCTGTCTGCCTGACGTGTGTGAATGCCGGGATATTCTCGTGAAAAATGGCACAGGTGCTCTTAATGTGCTCAGTTTACAGTTATTGTTATATTTTTCTCCTCATAATCCAAACATGCTGATGACATAGTAGAGCGGCATTTTCTATTGAAGCACGTGTATTTATGAGTATCAGTAGGTAAAAGTATCCTGTTAATAACAGGTTTTATCCCTGTGGAATCAACCCCAAATGTATGTCGACCCTGCAACTGTAAAAACGCGTATCTCCGTCTGCAACGCTGCAGACTCCCTGGTCTAATTTCAAATGGAAAAACATTCAACGTCATTTCTTTAAGCAGGGTTGCCACAGTCAGGGAATTTTAAAAAGTCAGGGGAAAATTGTTATGTCACCTTTATTTGCTTTCTAGAATGGGTCTGACTTTTCGAACACGAATTTGTGCCGAAAAACCACTTCTAAATATGTTTCATCAACCATGTGGCACATCTTCAGTTGTCAGGAAATTTCACCAAAATTTGTTAGGAAATTTCATTTTCTAGATCAGATGGCAACCCTGTTTAGGACTTCCCACATTTTTCCTCCCTGCGTGAAAAATAGGTATTCCGTTTAAATTTCAATTTCAAGCAACAATGTTTGCTTGTTCTTTTTTGATAAAATAAAATGTGGGCAGAGATTTTGAAACACTGCAAACGAGCTAAGCGTTTTTGCAAGAGAAGTATTTTCAGTTTCACCATCGATATCGGTCGCAATATGGATCGCATATAGCAGGAGGGAACCAAAACGATGATATCTAGTGTCTTCAAAATCTTGCAATTTCTTACAGTCACGGAAATAAAATTCTCAGAGCATTACACTTTAAAACTAACCATTTTTGGTACGAAAAAAACTATCATGCGCATTTTTCAGGTGAAAATGAAAATACACGATTGCGATAAAATTGCGTTGGTCCCTTTTCTGCTAAATGCGATTCATATCGTTTGGCAAAAGTCCGAAAAAGGATTCTGAAGGTTAGCAAAACGTCAGTAATTTTCTTTACCAGAATCTCGCAGACACAGTGAATGGATTGCATTTTGCAAAAAGGAACCAAGAGCATTCCAATGTGGCTAGGATTGAACAACTTACTTAAATTATTTGCAAAAAAATTACAGAAATTATGAAAATAATTACATTTACAAAGGCGATTTTCGTCTTGAATTCATAATTTATGGGGAGTAAAGATAAAACTTTTTTAGATCGATCTGTTTCTATTTGCAAGGTGAGAAAAGTTGCACAATCTTAGCGAAATTGGAATGCTTTCGGTTCGTTTTTGCAAAATGCCATCCAAATTGAACGTATTTCTGTAAAACGGAACTGTGTGCATTATGACGTGAGCCCTGGTATACGTGTATTCTTATGGGTCTCAGGGCTCATGTCTTAATGCACATAGTTCCGTTTGATAGAAATACGTCCAATTATCCGCCCCCTCCTGTCAAAGCAGTGGCGTGGCGTGCTTTGCGATATATCGATTGATCGGTCATTTAAACCTATGGAAAAACATCGATTAACAGGGTGTTCGCAGCGAACACCTTAATAATCGATTATTTACCACAGCTTCAAATGGGAAAATATCGATAGATCGCAAAGCACGCCACTCCACTGCGTCAAAGTTGTCATTATGTTATTGAACTTTTCGTGAACTTCGGGGCAAGGTACGATCGGTCGAAGCTCGCGCGGGAAAAAATGATTTCGCGACCCGTATCCTTGGTACGCGGGAACGAGTTTTTCAAGAAACCAGGAGTCAAGAGCGGGCAGCTTTAATAGTCAATCGCCGCGTTGCTAATTCTCGCGTGTCTTGTCTATTCTGAATAGGTCAGCATCGTGAGCAATTCGGAGATTCCGAAACTCGGCAACGTCGAGCGACTGATCGCTGATCGCGGCTGGAATGCGACCGGCGATTCGGTCAGGGAACGGCCAATAGGTATCGAGAGCGGGTCGGACGATTCACGTATTTGAGCTTGTTAATGTTAACCCTCTTAAAAGCTTTGTAACTTGCGCGTTTCTGTCGAAAATTTTTAAATTATAGCCTCCATGGACCACGAGACAAGGTAACGGTTTTATAAAATCATTTAAAATTACGCGTTATTCACCTCAATATTGCGGCACATAATAGTACGCAAATTTTCCGGTGGCTACTGAAGAACACAAACAAGAGAGAAACCAAACACGCAATTTGGCCTGGAACGGCGCGACTTAGAGAGAAATGATGACGAGGCCTTGAGATGAAAAGAAGAAGCCCTCGGTGCGGCGATCAGCATGTAACACATATTAGCGTCTACAAGACTGCACGAATACTTCACGCATTGCATCAAACACAGAGCGGCCATTGCGATCAGCGTGAAACGCATAGCGCCTACAAGACTGCGTGAATACTTCACGCATTGCGCCAAACTCAGTGCGTTCAGCAGCGGTCGTCCGGCGTGAAACTCATAGCGCCTACAAGACTGTCTGAATACTTCACGCATTGCGCCAAACTCGGTGCGGTCTGCGTGGCGCGGCAGTGGAAGTTAAAATCATTAATCCACATTTATGTTTGTTCTTTCATAATTTGTTCGTTCATTTCTCATGATAGGAAAGCCTTGTCCACACAGAGATAGGTTTACAAAACTTAACTTTCGCGCCAAGTTCCGTGAACTTTTGCTCGTATTGTTGACAAGGCCTTCCCGAAAAATTTGCTCAACACGAGTAAACGCGTCTTATGCACCCTTCCTCCGCTGGCACGTTCATTTGATGGTTTTTATTGATGTTTCAAAACGAATGAGAAGGGGGCGGCAAGTAGATAAATCCGGCCCTGTTAGAATAAGGAGGGGGACTCCTTTGCCGTGCTAAGTAGAAACGCCGTATGGGCCAACAAACGTTGCCAAATCTCCTTTGATTAAATACGAATTTTCATGGAGTTCTGTGAATATTTTTAGTCAAATTTTTCAGAGAATTTTATTTGCAATTTAATCCAAACCATCTGAATAATCCAAGAAAAAACATAGCCATCTCTCATCATTTATCGAAGAAAATTGGCAACGTCCAAAGGCTTTTAAGTTGTTTCTCCTTAGCTTGGCAGTAATGAAGAGTGAAGCACTCTGTTCATCAAAAGCAGGAGGCATTTTGGAGATTTTGGAAGAGCAACTGTCCTCAGAACGCGTCATAAAAGTAAAACCTCGCATCCATTGCGCTGTGTGAGCTCCCGTTCACTGCAACGGACGAGTTATTTCAGCAATTTTTCTCGCTGAAAACTCAGATGCACGCCTACAAGTTTCGGAAGGCGTATATCATCCGCGGCTCGACTAAAATATCCTAATTTACCAGATTTCAGCCAATTAAACAGATTTATATCGCGGGTGAAAGTGTAGCGTGAAATTTGAAACAGCCCCTCGCGCCGCATTGCGTGTTCAGTGATGTAAGGTCCAAGAGTCAACGTCTGCTCAACATGTTCAGAATTCTTGCGCGGATCAGCTCAACTTGACTTTTTAACGCTTTAACTGCACGAATTCGAGGTGCATCTTCAAATGAACCGCATGAAGCAATAAGGGTCACTTCAGCCATTGCCAAATTTCACCAGACGGTTTATTTTCTTACCGGAGAACAGTATAGTGTAGATTTTTTTGAAAATTTAAGGGGTTTCCTCTGTGCCGTGAAGCGAATTTTCTGAAATTTTCAATTGAATCTGTATAATCGTTCTCTTTCATTAAAACAAATTGTTCGATGAAATTTGGCAACTCCTGATGTGACTTACTGCTTTTCTCCGTAGCGCGGTGCAAATGACGCACAACAGAAGCAGCGTCTTCTATAGCATGACAAGGTTCTTAAGAAAGCTGTCAATTCATTTGAAAGTGCTTACGTTTTTTCTCTCTTATCATGCTTTTTTATTTTTATTGACAACGGTCCAAAAAAACGGCCTCAAAAAATCATAAAATCGAATCGGTAGTGGCACGGAAGATAATGTGAAAAGGAATTTTTTCCGTCTGTCGTAAATTAAACCAGAAATTTTCTCAAGTCGTTCACTTTTTTTTAGCGATGGTGTTTTTTTTCTTATTCTTGTAGCACTCACATGCTTTTTAAGTGGCAAAAAAAATGTGTACTTGATGTGAATTAGAAGTTCTGATTTGATCTAAAATGGGTAGTTGATGAATCTTATCAAAGTAGAGGAAACCGTTGAAACCGCACTGGAAAAAAAAAAAAACACATTGGATCCAGAGTCTAGACTCTTAAAGACATCGACAAGAAGAAGTTCTCTTGATTCAATCAGAATCTAGCTTAAATTAAGAACCAAGCCTCTTAATTTTAGCGGATTTCGTTTTGATTCAAGCAAAAATCCGATTGAATCAAAAGTATTTTTTCTTGTCAATGTTTTCAAGAGTCTGGACTCCAGATCCAATGTGTTTTTTTTCCAGTGCGTCTAACTAACGCGGTGAATGACGTCATACATCGTGTTTTTTGAGGGGTAATATCTCTGTTGAAATTGGACGTAGAAACTCAGTGTTTGGATATTTCTCATTATTATCTGCCAATCCACCAGCTCAAACCATCGGAAGGCGATTTTTTGACAAACGCAACTGAGCCATTGCTCCGCGAAAAATGCCGAAAGCATCGGAGGAAGGAGAAGAAAGTTACTCTTGACATGGATAGCGGGAGGCCCAGAGTCATGCGCGCGGCGTCGCATGTCGTGCCTTGATGGGCATGCGACATATGGATCGTGGGCAATAATCAAACAATATGTATTAAAAAGGAAGATTGAGTCGGCTGTATAAGGTATGAAAGGAAGAAAAATGGTAAAAATATGGCGGGATCGCTTCGGCGGCGATCCGACACGAGGGAGTCCGTGACACTGTTTCCGAAACCTCGGCGCTAACTCAACAGCGCGCCTTTGCCGGCTTGTAGACAGAAATCGAGGATTTTTTTTGCATACGGGCGTAAATTTGTCGCAAATGGAGAATCTGCATGTGTGAGGAATTTGCGATTTGACTGTTGATTCTTACGTAAAAGTTCGCGAGAAACACGATGGTGCCACTGGTTTTCTCTGAAATTAATTCCCAAGCTCAAAAAAAGCTCTCAAAGTGAAACCAAAATGGAAGGGATATCCCACGCTATCCTGAGAGTCCACCTCTACATCAAGACAACCTCTCCATGCAAAGATAGGGAGCAAATACATTGACAGGGCTGCCACTTTATTCGTGGGCTCCAAAACTGAAAACACGGCAACCCTGCTAATGTATTTGCTCCCTATCTTTGGATGGAGAGTTTGTCTTGATGTAGATGTAGACTCTCAGGATAGCTTGGGATATGATATCCCCTCCATTTTGGCCTCAACTTGAGCGCTTTTTTGAGCTTGGGAGATGATTTCAGAGAAAACCAATGGCACCATCCTGTTTCTTGCGAACTTTTACATAAGAATCAACAGTCAAAACGTAAATTCCTCACACATGCAACATCTCTATTTCAATATACAGTCCGCAGGGATCCAGAAACTTCCCATCCTTTCCGTTTTGAAAACCCGCTTTTTCGCGATCTTTTTCCAAGCGATGTGAAGCGAACACGCGACCTCTACTTTCATTAGAGTCGGCCCTCCCATTTTTGGACGCCAACGATTGGGGGAGGGGAGGGGGGGGGGGTTCTACATTCCCTCTTTGCCTCCCTCAAGATTTGTTAGGGCCTTCAAGGTATTTTGTCCTTTGTCTCTGTTCCTGGCTTTAAAATTTCAGAAGTTCGGCACCAGTGGGTGAGTTCTGGCATCAGGCTGTATTGCGTTGACAATTATTCTGCAGTGATAAGGGCACAGAGCGCCGCGGTACAGTGGGGAATAGCAGACGGCACAAACGCACGATTATGACGTATGATCCAGACTATTTTCGTCATTCTTTTCATCGTCAATTTTTCTTTTTAAGATTTCTTGTCTTACTTACGTTATTATTCGACCAAGTGAAGTTCAGTGAAAGTTCTACTCGGATCGCATTTAGCAGAAGGAAACCAGCTCGATTAGATGCATCGTTGTTTTAAAAATCGTGCATCTTTATCTTAGTTGAATCAATGCATGCTAAAAAGGCGTAAGTCCAAAAACTCATGAGCTTAAGCCCTGAATTCCTTCGCGAACGAAAACGAAAGCCAGGGCTTATGAGTTTTTGGACTCGCGCCCCTTTAGCATGCATCGATTCAAATTTTAGAAAAACGTCTAGAATGGCAAATGTTTTTTTATTTATCTTCGAAAATATTTGCTAATTTCGAAGTTCTATCAGTTCAGACCTTGTTTTTAGTGGCCCATTCTTGCCCAGTAGCCTGATCATTGAAACTATTTCGGCCCAACACGGGGTGTCTACAAGTCCGGAATTTCCAGAAAGTCCGGAAATAGTACTGATTTTTTAAGGGCGGTCCAGGGGTACCGAAAAGGTGCGGAAATTCCGCAAGAAGGTCTGGATTTTTTTTTCATTTTTTGTCATTTTGGTCGCAATTTGAGCGAGAAATGCAAATGTTTGAAATTAGTTGAATTTCGTTAATTGGTGGTACTGAAAAAGTACTGAATTTCTCTGTTGAAGAGGCACTGAATTTCTTGGGTATGTGCTGAAAAAGTGCTGTAAAAGTACTGATTATTGGGCAGCCTGTTTTAGTAAACACCCTGCAACAAGACAAGACACAACAATAAATCGCATCTCGATGTCTTATCGGGCCGCTTTAAGCGTTCAATAATCGGCCTGCAGTCTAGCGTCACATCTTTTATATAGTGATCGTGGACGTTTACTAGAGTCCCTTTATAGACGCTATTAGTGGCGACGTCATCATAGGGATTCTCCATTATATCGAATTGGATCCAAACAATAACATTGGCATAACCTCTTTCAATGCTACCAGTGCGAAAAAATCGATATATATATCGTTTTTCTGTGACGTTGCACTAATAGCGTCTATACCCAGAGTTAAGACAACTCGATTATCAGCTGACTGGCAGCCGGCCTTGGCTGGCCATAGAGGCCGAAACGAGTGCACCCAAACGAACGATATTGAGGGATAAGGATCAAGAATCCTGCGATGTCTGTCACACAAAAACAACAACATCCACAAATTCATCAATTAAAAAGAAAATGGGATTGGTTTGTGAATAATTTCTTAATCTATTTTCATTTTGGACCGATGGAAATAACAATTTTCTCTTAATAAACCACAATCAGGTAATATTTTCATTATTCTTGTTCACATTCGAGGTACCGCCATCTTGGTGCACTCGTTTCGGCCTCCATGAGCGAGAACCAATCAGAATTGGATTTTTTTTTAGGCCACTTTCAGCCCAACCAAAAGTGAGTTGTCTTAACTCTGGGTATATAGGGACTCTAACGTTTACTTGAGGAAAATCGTGCGTTCAGGTGCGCCGTAAACCGGAATTTTCGACCGAAGTCAAAACAGTCGCAACTTTCCATCACAACAATCTCGCCCCGTTCACAAGGCTGATTATGCGGAACGTCAACTGGTCCGGCGACGCGGCATGGAATCGGAACGTTGCTTTCTATTTTCGTTCCCGGAGGAAAGCCGACGCTGAAATCCCAGGAGCTTGAAAAACGCCCGAGTTTCTTGGACTCGACATTCTTGAATGAGCCGGCGAGTCGCGTAAACCAGAATCCTCCCCACCGTGCGTCATCCATCCGTCAATCCACTTGCCCGGTTTTTTACCATCTACAGTCAGAAACTCAAACTCCCAGCGGTCAATCATCTCGTAATAAGCGACCTCTCTCCTGCGTTGCCGATCAGTAGTGTGGCGTCCTTTGCGATATTTCGATCGATCTCCCATTTAAAGCTATGGAAAAGGATCGATAAACAGGATGTTTTCGACGAACACCATAAAAATCGATTCTTTACCATAGTTTCAAATGGGAAAGTATCGATGATTGATCATTCACGCCTAGCCACTGTTGTCGATTCTTACGAGAGAATGGATCAGTCGACAAGATACGAAGTAAGCATTCTGATACGTCAATGTCCTAACTGCGAAATCACGTATCTCCGATGCGGCGTTTCCAATTTCCGCTCCTATTTGATTTTTGCCGAGAGAAACAAGCCACTTTTTAGTTTGAAATTCTTACCTGCAGAATATTAGTCCAACAGAGAAGAAATTCAAGCAAATTTTCAAAATAAATTTCTGTTGACCAATTTTTCAATGAAATTCTAAACTGTGACTGGAAGTTTACAACGTCGCAACGGAGGCACGTGGTTTCGCACTTTCGATATGGACCTGTTTCTATACGAGAATTTCACGAAGAACACGATTTTTCCAACGAAAATTACTGAAATCAACTCCTAACTGCGATACTAGTGTTTTTAGTCTCCGTTGGTTATAGAAATTTTGAATTCCCCGCTCACAAGAAAAACAATGGACTACTTGAATCAAATGCCGCTTTACGACGGTTTTTGCAGGTTTCCTAATCCAGGAATGTGCTTTCCCCGCCGTGTTAACAACGTGCTACAGCGGAGCCGGAGCACCGAAATCGAGATCAAATATCTTAGTTTGGAGGTCGTCTTCTTCCTCTACAAACGACTAAGGCATAGCTCTGTTTGTCAGGAGTTAGTATCAGTAATTTTTCCTGCACGAATCGTGCTCTACGTAAAATTTTGGTCAAGAAACATTTATCAGAATGCTTCAATTCGTACCTGATCTACTGGTTCAATTCAACACTGGGAGCAAGAGAAATAATTGTATTGCGAGCATCGTAATGCCATAAAGATGGCGTTCAAATTGCGGTTTACCGCACTATGAGTGATTATGATTTAATAAGGGCACTCGCTACTTTTTTGCTGGCAGAGGTGAGCACAAGGGTCAAGGGAACATTGTGGTCTAGCATGAGCCGGTGTTTTTAAAATAAGGGGAGAGGATAGACTTTTTTTTCAACCTGACAGAGAACATTTTTGTTAGATACCTTGGCTTCCCAGTTCCCTCATGTCGTTGTGCCGCAGCGTGGATTTTAAATAGCGGAAAGCCCTCAACTCCGAGGTGTTATCAGTTTTTGATGATGAAAACCAAAACTTTTTTAGCGCCGGTTGACTTTGAATTCTTATCCTCCAATCAAAAAGAAAAAAATGACCGTTGATAAATGGAGATGTTGCATGTGTGTGTGAATTTGCGATTTGACTGTTGATTCTTACGTAAAAGTTCGCGAGAAACACGATGGTGCCACTGGTTTTCTCTGAAATCAACTCCCAAGCTCAAAAAAGATCTCAAGTTGAGGCAGAAATGGAGGGGATATCCCACGCTATCCTCAAAGTCCACCTCTACACCAAGACAAACTCTCCATGCAAAGATAGGGAGCAAATAAATTAGCAGTTTTGCCGTGTTTTCAATTGTGGAGTCCCCAAATAAAGTGGCAGCCCTGTCAATGTATTTGCTCCCTATCTTTGCATAGAGAGTTTGTCTTGATGTAGAAGGGGACTCTTAGGATAGCGTGGGATATCCCCTCCATTTTGGCCTCAACTTGAGAGCTTTTTTTTAGATTGGGAGTCGTTTTCAGAGAAAACCAATGGCACCATCGTGTTTTTCGCGAACTTTTACATAAAAACCAGTAGTCAAATCGCAAATTCCTCACACGTGAAACATTTTCATTGCGAACAAAATCATCTGAAAAATTGGAAGAAAAATATTCATAAGTTTACCAGGATATTCGTATTTTATCAGAGGAAATTTGGCAATGCCTGAAGGTTCTGAAGACGTTTTTCCTTAGCACGGCAGAACAGACGTCTCATCGTTTTTGTGTACGTCCTGGGGATCTGTTCATCCGTGCGTCTTTCCTTCCTGTCGCAGTTCGCGGAGTTCCTCGGGAAATTCGGATTGGATACTCATTTTCTATCATCAATTTATTACCTCACATTTCCAATACGAAAGTTATTCCATAATCGCTTATGGCAACCAGGCTATTCGCCATGTCAGATCAAGCCTAGTATGGCAGGTTGTTTACTTGAGAAAATTCACTTCGAGTGTGATGGCTCGCAACCTCGCGGTGCGCATAGTCTGCTCTGACCTCTCGTTTCGGAATCGGAATCTCGCTTAATTGCTTTACCCCGACGTCCCGACGTGTATGTGCTTAAAATTTCTCTTGTTTGATATTTGGTCTCTTATAGCCAACAATTTTATCTGTTGGAGAAAATTTAAGAGAGGATGGAGGATCAGTTTTGTACAGGGCAAATAGTAGGGCATCGATTAATAAACCCTTATCGAATGTCGCCGTCAAAAGAAAAGATGACCTCTTTATTGATTTCGAATCGGAAGCAGCTTGATTGTGCTTAAGTGCTCCTTTTTTTCACAGCTCTTTCGGCGTGCTGTCCGCTATTGCCAGTTTATTGCTCTATTGTTTTTATGATTACACAATCCATTAGATTTACTGATAATTCTACACTGGGAAAAAAAACACATTGGATGTAGAGTCCAGACTCTTGAAAACATTGACAAGAAAAAGGACTCTTGATTCAATCAGATTTAAGCTTAAATCAAAAGGAAATTAGCTCAAATTAAAAGGCTTGGTTCTTTGATTTAAGCTGAAATCTGATTGAATCAAGTTTATTTTTTCTTGTCGATGTTTTTAAGAGTCTGGGCTCTAGATCCAATGTGTTTTTTTTCCAGTGCCCTGCTCCATCATTTGGATCGCATTTTGCAATAAGGAACCACTATCTCTGGCTCTTCCATAAAAGCACCTTTCTGCATAGAGAAATCAATAGCATGTATGCTGTTTCTAAAACGAGGCAGAAATAGTGGCTCCTCTGCAAAAAGTGGGCCATTTAGGGATACTACACATCAAGTCAGTTTGAGGCTGAATCCGTGGAAAAATGTTGCGATCTTTACATGTTTAGCTAATAAACTCCTTGAAGGTTATTCGATGGCCACCATATTCTGTGTCAGAACAACATGCGTTATATCGCATCGATTGGTTCTATTTTTTCAGCTACTTGTCATTTTTCTCGAATTTTAAGATCGCAATTCTGTTACCAGGAGACTAAAGAATTCAAGCATAAAGCATATGACGTATTTCCATCAAACAGAATGATGTGCGCAGGTGGGAAAGATGGAGTCTGCTCGCTAGTGCTCGGGCCATAAGAATGAATGGGAAATATATAACGCTAGTGACGATGCCGTCGTCGCAGCTCGGCGTGGTGAGTATTAACTCATGAGCCCTGGCCACAACGCTCTAGACACATGCCCATGGCTCATGGGTGCCGCATTCAGTTGGCTCACAATTCCGTTTGCTGAATTGGAAAAGTGGGATTTTACATTCTGTACAACGGAACTATTATATGTGCAAGGTGTATGGGCCACGGGCATGTGTCTAGAGCGTTGTGATCAGGGCTCATGAGTTAATGCTCACCGCACCGAGCCGCCGCGACGGCTTCGTAACTGGCGCTTTATCATTCCCATATTCATTCTTATGGCCCGAGCACTAACTCTGCCGAGCTAAGGAAGAACGCCGTATGAACATTCGGGAGTTGCCAAATTTACTTTGATGAAATGTTTATTTTTGAGGAAAATTATGAATATTTTTCCTTGAAATTTTCAGGAACTTTAGATCAAAGCACGAACAAAATTTTCCGAAAAATTGGAAGAAAAATATTCATAAGTTTACCAGAGAATTCGTGTTTTATCACATACAATTTGGCAACGCTTGAAGGTTCATACGGCGGTTTTCCTTAGCACGGCAGAACTAGCACACCTCATCTTTCCCACCTGCATGCACATAGTTCTGTTTGATAGAAATACGTCCAAGAACATTTTACGTAGCTTCCAGGAAGCACCAGAGACAAGAGACCCTCCACTGGCCTCCTAGCGACTGGTGGAAGCTTTTACTTTCGGGGTTTCAGCAATTCCTTATGGACAATTATTAGGGAGCAACAGTCATCACCCTATTTTCGGCTGCTGACTTACCCACATGGTCGATGATGAGCTTCGGATGACGTCATGAGCCAAACAACTTTCCCAAACGTCGGCCATTTTCGGCTTGTTTGCAAAACGAAACTGCCAACACGTTGTTGAACATCAACCATGTAGGTAAGTCAACAGTGGAGTGCTGAAGTCCCGAAAGTAAAAGCTTCCACCATGGCCAAGATACTAGTGGATGGTCTCTTGTCTCTGGGAAGCACCCACGATCCGTCGTCATTTCGTCACCCTCCAGGCGAAGTATCACAAGCGCCATGCGACGTTTAAAAATTTTCGCCGCCATTTTATTTTTTTACATAGAAATTATTGGTTGAATCTGTTCGAAAATTTCATCGAATTTTATGGGCAGCACAAAAAAAAAAATCAGTGAAATTTTCGGACAACCACAACCAACTATTCCTCTGTAAAAAAATAAAATAGCGGTGGAAACTTTTAAACGTCGCATGGCGCTTGTGATACTTTGCCTGGAAGGTGACGATTTTACCTACGGCTAACCTTAGTTTGTGAGGTGTAACTCGTGGTGCCTCTCCTCCGGAATATTTTCTAGTTTGTCGAGGCTGGACACCGTGAAAAGCGCCCCGGCAATTTTCTCCGCGGAGGCGAGGGCGTGGATTGGTGTGTGCATCACGTCCAGTCGTCACGCGGTATTGTTCGCTCTCGGCGGTTGCCGCTACGCATGCTGCCAAATTTGCTCGTTGTCTCTTCAAACGGAACAATCCTAAAACTCAACTCGTTTGGATAATGAACACCCGGCGAACGAAGCAAACAGTCTTACCGGCGTAGGAATACCCGTAACACAGACTCAAACCGACCGCACCAGTGTTCGGAACTCACCTTTGAGTTTCAGGAGCCATGTGGCGCATCAAGCTCGATTTTTAGGGGCCATTGAAGATTTTTGAGGGGCCAGATTGGCTTTTTGCCTACATATCACGGCGTAATTATGTAGTGAAAAGTTAGACGCAATATGTTTTAGATACAGAGCTGGTAACTGTCACTTGGAAGACATTTCGAAAAATTACCAAACAGAAAAATTAGGATTTTTTTTTTGTTTTTGGGGGGGGGGGGATTTTTAGGGGCCATGTTTGCGCAGAGCCTGCATTTTTGAGGCGCCATGACCGATTTCTTAGGCGCATTTGGCGCGTTGGCGCATGTGAGTTTCGAACACTGGCCCGCACACTGCTCAAATGGTTATGAGAATCTTTGTCCCATGTTTTTGTGTCCTATTTCTTTTGGTCCATTTTACATTTTTGTCCAGTAGTTAGTTTGGTCCAAAAGAAGTTAATTGGATTTAAATTCTCTGGGACGAAAAAAGTTGGACGAAAATTCCTGAAACCATTGAGTGAAAATCTCTTCTTTTTCCTCTCTCAGTGGGTCCTAAGGGTACAAGGACTATACTTGGTACTTGATTAACTCAATATTTTTCCCAACTTCGGAAGTGGGATTTTTCCTTGTAGTCCAGGTCCAGGCGCCTGGTAGCTAAAAATGAGGCTACCTGGAATTTGGGGTACACAGCGATTTTTTTCGGCTCACTTTATGTTTTTTGGGTCGCTGAATCCGAATCTGAAGTTTCCTACCGCGTATCCGGTGAGCAATTTCCGCCATTTTGAAAAAATGGCCTAAAAAGGCCCTTTTTTGCGGTTTTTTTTTTAATATAGCGGCTACGCATGAGAAAAAGTCCCGGATTTAGTTAATGTTTTGTATAGCTGACATAATTTGGATGAAAATAGTGCATGCATATGCTAGGTTTGCTTAAAAATTGGGGAAGATACAGCATCGTGAACATCGAGCCCATTCACGTTTTCGCGGCGCACCCGCGATCCGGCTCGCCGCGGTCAGCCAAGCTCCGAAGCGTTCCAAAGTTCCGAGATCCGAGGTTCCTCAATTTTTGAGCCAACCTAGCATATTCATAAACCCATTTTCTTCCAAATTATGTCAGCTATTTAAAACATTATCTAAATCCGTGATTTTTTCTTCTGCGTAGCCGCTTTATCGAAAAAACCGCAAAAAAAGGCCTTTTTAGGCCATTTTTTCAAAATGGCGGAAAATGCTCTCCAGATACGCGGTAGGAAACTTCAGATTCGGATTCAGCGACCCAAAAAACATACAGTTGGCCCAAGGTAGATTTACACAGGTATGGACAGAACTTAACAACTGGCCTCTGATTGGCTCTCCAGCGGCCCCTTAACGTCAGCCATTTTGAATGTTTTGATTATTTTGATTTATTATGTTCGGTTTATCGTTTGTCAAAATTTTCTGGGATTTTTTGCACAATTTTGATAATACGATATTAATTTTAACGTTTAAACGCACAAACGTTTGAATGTTAATTTGATTGTAATTTAATTAAAAAACGGGCCCCTTAACCTACGTCACGTAGTCATGTGACACGTACTGAGGCTCATGGGATATTTTCAACTTGTCCATACCTGTGTAAATCTACCTTGCAGTTGGCCAAACAAATCCCTGTGTACCCAAAATTCCAGGTAGACTTACCGAGCGCCTGGACTACTGGGACAAATCCCGTGAAACGGCCCGTGGAGACAAGGCCCTAGATGCGAGTGAGTCTTGAGCGGACGTTGATTTTGAGGACCGTTCCCGGCCGGAGTCCAGGACTCGGGAGTGCTACGGGCACGGTCCTTGACATCTGTTGGCACGACGACGCGACGTTGCGTCGACGGCGCGGCCGGCGTCGTCGTCCCCTGCTCAACCTTGACGGTTCCCGCGGTCCCGCTCCCACCCCCTCCCGCCGACCCGTGACTTACCGTCTCACCTCTTTCCGCGACCTCAGACAACAGACGGGACGCAGAGGTCGTCCTCAAGCCGCGCCGCGTAGCCAGGAAGATGAGCATCGCAGGTGCAAGTGCGAGTGCGAAAAGAATAGAGCCAACAGTCCAAATACAGTCACCAGAGACCTATTCCGCCGTGCCAAGGAAGAACGCCGTGTGAGCCTCCGGATGACGTCATATGGCCTCCAATGAAAAACGAATTTCATCGGAAAATGGGCCAATTACTTAGACAACAGGGTGTCTACCAGTCCGGAAATAGTGCTGATTTTTTAAAGGGCGGTCCGGAAGTACTGAAAAAGTGCGGAAATTTTGCAAGAAAGTCCGGAATTTTCTTAATTTTTGTCGCAATTTGAGCGGGAAATTCAATTTTTTGAAATTTTTCGAATTTCGTCAGTTGAAGGTATTGAAAAAGTACTGAATTTTTCTGTTAAGGAGGTACTGAATTTCTTGGGAATGTACTGAAAAAGTACTGTAAAAGTACTGATTTCTGGCCAGCCTGTTTTAGTAGACACCCTGGAGAAGGTACTAAATTAAGCATTCTGATACATGTTACTTAAGCAAAATTTCACGTAGAACACAATGCGCGCAACGAAAATTACTGAAATTAACTCCTAACCAAGATATTCATTGTTTCTTGACGCTTGAATTCAAACCTCCCGCTCATGAAAACTCAGTGGCCTGCGTGAGTCAAATCGCACACTGAGCGTTACCGTGGCAGTCTCTGCAATGCGAAAATATAGAAGCCTCAATCATGACGCTTTGGCTTAGCTATAGCAAATTGTTTACACTTTGAACGATAAAAGTTGGGAAAGGAACAGTGCTCGATTGAGAAGCCTTCCGAAACCGTTGTTAGGCGCGATTTGACTCACGTAGAGTATTGAGTTTCTTGTGACCGGGCAATTCGAATTTCCTATAGTAAATGTAAAATTGAAACGTTAATATCTTAAATAGGCATTGATTTCATTAAAATAAGAACAAAACTTAAACATGTACGCAGGCTGTCCCAAAAAAACTGAGACCGGTGCTTTAACTTTTGAATTCAGGCAGATAGAGAGTTGATCTTGGTTGCGTTGAAAAGAATGACCCATTTTCTATTGAATGTCTCCAAGTTCACTCGAATAGTGCAAAAATTTGCGAAGTTTTGTTTTTATTATTTTTTCAAACCTTCACAACTTTGCGAAATTTTAAGTTAATAATGCGAACTTAGTGGCATTCAATAGAAAATTCTTTTCAACGTAACGAAGATAAACCCTCTAGCTGCCCTAGTTTCAAAGTTACAGTATCAGTCTCAGTTTTTCGGGACAGCCTTTATAATAATTACATAGTTTTAAAAGAAGTGTCTCGGGGACTAAAAAGAGTGTGCAGAGGCGGATCCAGCAATTTGGCAACACCGGATTTCCTCCATTTAAACCAATGCTAAATAATCGATTCTCACCGGAGCACCTGGCCCCTCCGAGAATCGATACATTTTCATAGGTTTAAATGAAGGATATCCGGTGTTGCCAAATTGCTGGATCCGCTAATGAGAGTGTGGCAGTGGCTACCCCGGGCGAAAAGGAATGCACAGTACATTAGCTTCAAGACAAACAAGTACGTCAGTAAGTCACTGTACCCTCCCCTCCCCCTGCTGGATTTATATCAATAAAATTAACTGCACTTTGTTCAGGTGAATTTTCGTGCTTGGAGTGTTTCATTAGCCATGTCCGGTGCACGCTGCATTGAATCTAACACCGTCATAAATATTCTCAAGTGCAGCACTGCTGTTCATATCGCGGCTTTGTTTTTGAAAGAGCGCAAGTCAAGTTTCAAAGCAACCCAGGGCCCGAGTCGTTATACGTTCCTGGGAAGGCGGAGCCACGAGTTCGGTCATGGTATTTTGTCGGAATTGAAACGATGTCTTAGGGGATGACACGAGAAGACAGGAGGTGAATCAGGGTACGAGTGGCTTGTTGCTGTGCCAAGTTAAAATCTCGTATCGGTATTCGGTTGCTGTCAAATTTCCCTCAATAAACTACGTATTTTCGGAACAAGTTAGGAATATTTCTCTTTGAAATTTTCTGACCATATAGATCATACACATCATGAATAAAATTCCATGAAAAAAGTAATTATTGTGTAATTCCGACTGCAGAGCGTAATTACATTTCCTCGTAGTAAAAATTTCACTCGAGTTTTTACTTAAAAATTATAGGGAGTTTCTGACTGAAGTTATCACTGATTTTGCCTCTGATTGCATGCAAAAATCAGAACTATTTTCGGGACAGAAATTTTCTTGTCATATTCTTGTAAAATAATTGAAATGAACTAGCCTTGTTTTGACCTATTGTATATGTCCCTGCAATCTGACGCTTCAACCCTGGAACACTGTAACAAAATCTGGAGAAAATCATGTTTTTATGAGTAGAAACTTAAAGGCGTTTGAAGATTCATAAATCATTTTTCTTCAGTTAATATCCTGCATAAAACTCGAGGAAATCCGATTTTTATCTGTAGAAATTTGGGAAGTTCGAAAAGTTTTACGAAATTTTTCCTCAGCTAACATCCGTATAAAATACGTAGAAAATCTCGTTTTTACTTCCATAAATTTGGAAACATTCGAAAATCTTTACGCCGTTTTTCTCAATGAACACCTTCCTTGTACAAGTGCGTAAATTCCGCAGGAAAGTCCGGAATTAAGCTAGAAGTTCAAATTTTTGAAATTTTTTGAACTTCGTCAATTGGAAGCACTGAAAAAATACGAAATTTTTCTGTTGAGGAGATACTGAATTTTTTGGGAATGTACAGGAAAAGAACTGTAAAAGCACACTTGGAAAAAAAAAAAAACAGATTGGATCTAGAGTCCAGACTCTTAAAAACATCGACAAGAAAAAATACTCTCGATTCTATCGGATTTTTGCTTAAATCAAGAACCAAGCCTCTTAATTTGAGCGGATTTCCTTTTGATTCAAGCAAAAATCTGATTGAATCGAGAGTATTTTTTCTTGTCAATGTTTTCAAGAGTCTGGACTCTAGATCCAATATGTTATTTTGCCAGTGTCAGCAAACACCTTGTATAAAAGTTCAAGAAATCCGGTTTTTATGAGAAGAAATTTGAAAGCACTCGACGGCTCATACGAGGTTCTTCCCGAGGACGAGAGGATTGAGGCCAGGAAGAGGGGTGCGTGATTTAAATGCTTCGACGAAAGATGGGGCGCACTCGGGAAGGGGGGGGGGACGCGGATAGGACGCCAAGGTCCATGTTCGAAATGTTAATTACTCACATTAACCATTTCGCATGGGACACGCGCTCCCAACGACGGCGCGAGTCGCTATTTCATAGAGCCGTAGCGCGAGTCGACTCGCGAATAGCTATTATTGTCGACCGCGTGGAGTTCGTCGGGTGTAGCGATTCTCGCTCGCGAAAAATATCTCGGCGAACCCAGGTACTACTACATCAGGAGCGCTAAAATCTGCCGGAGACTTTAACGAGAGTATAGGAAAGTGGCCGACACTGGAAAAAAAAAAAAAACACATTGGATCTTGAGTCCAGACTCTTAAAAACATCGACAAGAAAAAATACTCTTTTGATTCAATCAGATTTAAGCTTAAATCAAGAACCAAGCCTCTTAATTTAAGCGGGTTTCCTTTTGATTTAAGCTTAAATCTGATTGAATCAAGAGTCCTTTTTCTTGTCAATGTTTTCAAGAGTCTGGACTCTGGATCCAATGTGTTTTTTTTTCCAGTGAATGGACTGCTAGACAAGGTACGAATTTAGGCATTCTGATATCACCGAAAAAAATAGTTGGTGCTGAAGACAGAACCTTCTGTTCACAGGGCTCCTGCAGTTTCTTTGTTACACGTACAGAATTTTGCTGTTGTGAGAACAGAACTTCGACCGTGGGAACAGAGTATACTCTGTCCTCATAACGAAAGCTTCTGTGATTGTTACAAAAGAAGTGCAGGAGCCCTGTGAACAGTACTATTTTTTTTAGTGACATGTTTCCTAACTAGAATTTCTCTTTGAACACGATTCTTGTATCGAAAATTACTGATAATTACACCTAGCTAAGAAATTCACGTTTGTATTTTACATTGGTTACGGGAATTTTTAATTACCCGGTCACCAGAAACTCAATTCTCTACGCGAGTCAAATCGCACCTCACAACAGTTTTGACCGGCTTCTCAATCGTACTTTTTACGGCGTATTTCAACCAAAATCAGCCTAACTAGATTTCTAGTTATCTAGTTGCTCCCTACGTTTCATTTTGTCAGTTCCAGGAAACGAAATGAGGTAATGCCTTGAGACCTCTTATGATTTTTCCCTCAATTATCAAAAATAATCGGGGAAAATACCAGAAGAAATAAAATAAAAGAGAGGAAATTAGGCAACGTCCAACGTCGTTTGGTTGATTTTGGTGAAATTTGTCTCTTAATTGCATTTATTGCATTTAAGTTCCAAATCGAACTTGACGACTTCAAATTCGACGTAATAGCTCCCAAAAAATCAGTTCTCGAGCTCTCGTGTCGTAAGATTTTAACGTCATCGCTTACTCGGGCTCTATTTACTGTTTATACAAGTCCGCGCAGCCGCCTCCTGCTCTGCCGTATAGCAAACACGCCGTCTAAGCCTTCAGACGTTGCCATATTTCCCTTAATAAAAACTGAATGCACTGGGAACATCATGAATATTTTTCCTTCAATTTTTCAGACAATTTCGCCCGGACTTCAATCCAAAGTATCCGAAAAATTTCAAGGGAAAATCTGCATAACCTCCCTCAAAAATAAACATTTTGTCGGGAGAAATATGGCCACATTTGAACACTGATACGGCGTTCTTCCTTAGCTCTGCAGTGCTTACCCTTTACTTGTTTAACGGACTTAACGGGGCTTCGGTCGCGTCGCCGCGTGCTTTCCGCTGAAATTCCACAATTCCGTCTCTAGGTGCCGTCCAAAGCTCGTCAGTTTTGCAGCGCAGCCTAGCCATGTCGCTTCGGACGAGATTAAGAGAAAATGATGGAGGAAGAGGAGAAATTATTTTAATTTTCATGATAGCTTATCGTGCTGACTGCGTTAATGGCGAACCCCAACTCCCGCCGCCTAATTGTCTGCGGATCTATGCTGCCGTGCTAAGGAAAAACGCCGTATGAACATTCGAGAGTTGCCAAATTTCCTTCGATAATATTTTCATTTTTTAAAGAAAGCTGTAAATATTTTTCCTTGAAATTTTTGAGAACTTCAGGTAGACTCGCGAAAAAAATTATCTGAATAATCGGAAGGAAAATTTTTACAAATTTTCCCGAGAATTCGTGATTTACTAAAAGCAATTTGGCAGCACCTGAAGGTTCATACGCCGTTCTTCCTTAGCACGGCGGTACGATCCACCTTTTTTTTCTGTTTCCTCGCGTCTCCTCCGTTGTCATTATGAACGTATTAATGGTAAAAGAACTTATGTGCATAGGTTTTGTGCGCAACAAAGTTTCTTTTAGCATAGATCCGTACTTGTAATTCTTTTGCATGCGGTAGAACGGTGATTTCGCCCCGATCCCATCGACCGAGTGATGTATCCGAACCAGTTGCAAATATTTTTTCTTCTTTTTTTCTCTCGAGGGATTTTAATTCATTTACTTCATGTTGGATTTAATCAGGTGTGGAGTGTGGACCTTAACCCGGTGTAATTAGTGAGTTACTCAATGTTTTTCCAAAATTCGCAAGTGAGATCTTTCACTGGGGTCCTGTGAAGACAAGGTTATATACGCTGTAATAGCTGATTATTGAAATTGATAGACAAAGTGATCGATATAAAAGGCAGAGGCATAGTAGAGCGATCCTATCGGTGGAAACGGGTGGTAGCAATAGGTAAGTAATAGACTAACTGACGGCAACTGACAAGAGACTCCACAGGTAGTTCACAATTTTCCCAGTTCGTATTTAAGTGCCACCCGTTTCAACACATGGGATCGCTCCACACTCTCTATTTCTTCTTTGTCTATAGCTCTGTCTATCAATTTCAAAAATCAGCCCGCTGGAGTAAAATACACTCCGAATCTGACTTGGCTGAGGTAGGATTGCGCGAATGCACCTTTTTTTTACCTTTTTGGAGATGCACAGGATTGCGCGAATTTGTCTGGTACGGATATCTCACATGTTTGCGTGAATATTCAATATTCAACGAAGAAGCATTAATCAGGTTATTTTCTATCAATGTAATTAAAAAATAATTAAATATCATCCGATTTCCCGAATCATTACAATGAGGATACATATTTCCCCTTTGATTGTGGTAAAAACTGGAGTCGACAGTCAAGAATGATGACACGCAGTCCTACAGCACTCATACAGTCTTGTCGGCGCTAATATGCATTCCGCCAACTGACGCGACTGCACTGCGTTTGGTGCAATGCAAGAAGTATTCATGCAGTCATGTAGGCGCTTATATGGGCTTGACGCCGACCGGACTGTTTAGCGCAATGCGTGAAGTATTCCTACAGGCTTGCAGGCGCTAATATACGTTTAACACCAGCCGCACTGTGTTCGGCGCGATGATTCGTACTCGCGTTAGAATAATCGCGGCATCGAATAGTGGAGCTTAAAAGGCCCATGTTGTGTTTCGACGCCGTATGAGTATCCCCACCTTGCCTCGTCACCTCCGATCAAAATTGTTTTCCGAGAAAAGTTGGGAAAGTTGTTTACCCACGACGAGTATTCAATAATTTCACTTCATTCATCATCAGAACGTAAGACACCGATGACTTGTCAACAAACTAAACTAGCGTTAACATAAAAATGCGTGTATTTTCTAACTGTGTTCTGTTTTGCCAAACTTCTACCTTAAATTAACTTCATTTCAAATTCGCGCATTCCTGTACTGCCGTGCCGTGGAGAAACGCCGCATGAACCTTCAGGCGTTGACGAATTCCCTTTAATAAAACACAATTTTCCTGGTAAATTTATGAATATTTCCTTTCCGATTTTTCAGATAATTTTGTTCGCAATTTCACCTATTAAGATTCTGAAAGTTTAAAGGAAAAATATTCATAATTTTCCTCGAAAATAGACATTTTATCTAAGGAGATTTGGCTCTCGAATGTTCGTACGGCGTTTTCCCGTAGGACGCTAGTGTAGCAGATGTTGAGGTTTCTATTCGCGCAATGGCCCACTAGACAAGGTACGAATTTAAGCAATCTGATACATGTTTCTCAACCAAAATTTCACGTAGAACACGATTCACACCACGAAAACTACTGAAACCAACTCCTAACGAAAATATTAACGTTTTTGTTTCACATTGGTTACGAGGAATTCGAACTGTCCGCTCACAAGAAACTCAAAGCTCTACGTGAGTCAAATCGCGCACTACGACGGTTTCACCGAGCTGTTCAATCGAGCTATGTTCATTTCCCACCATGTGGTGTTCGAACTATAAGAAATTTGTTATAGCTGAGCCAAAGCGTCAAGACTGAGATTGCCAGATTATACCGCAGAGACTGTCTTGATAACGTTCAGCGCGCGATGTGAATCACGTAGAACATTGAGTTTTCATGAGCGGGTGGTTTGAATTCACGCATCAAGAATCATTAAATGGACGTATTTCTATCAAACGGACCTAAGCGCCATAGGGTGAGGAAGGTAGAGGGGGGCTTGGATTGGCGGCGGAATCGGGCGTCCTATATTCGCAATGCTTTTCTATGGCGCTTAGGTCCGTTTGATAGAACGTGCTATCCGAGATTCTAAATTCCTCAGAAGGAACTCAAATTGGCGCTTAGTTCCGTTTGATAGAAATACGTCCAAATATCTTCGTAAGGAGTTAATTGCGGTAATTATTGTTGTGCACATCGTGTTATACGTGAAATTTTAGTTACGAAGCATGTATCAGAATGCTGAAATTCGTACCTTGTCTAGTGGTCCATTCTTGTACATTTTTCGCGCAATCCTTGTACGTTTTTCGCGCAATTCTTGTGCGTTTTTCGCGCAATTCTTGTGCGTTTTTCGCGCAATCCTCATATATCTTCTTAGACCTTCCGCTTAATCCTGGATCCCCGTCCGACCGTGTGGTCGATGACGAGGGGCTCCGTCGGAGCTTTGCATCATAGGTTGTGGGTGGGAGTGTGGATGTGCTGAAACTGGGATTTGATTTGTGCAGGTGGGAGGAGTCTGCGGCGGTGGCGGCGGCGGCGGCATTGTGAAGCGAGTGAAAGCTGCGCGGTGCGGTTGTGCGGAGCGGGCGGTGCGGGTGTCCGGCTGTGCCGCGGCCCGGGATGCTGACGTTTCCCCGCTGGGCCGCTGCCGCGTGAGGAAGAGGAACCGGAGGAGCGCGACCGGTCGAAGCGAGGGTGGGACCCGGGACTTCCGAGTCGTAGACCAGGACCCTCACCCGTCACCATGCGCATGAACGGCGGTCTCCCCCGACACGACGAGCCTCCCAACGCTCCTCATGTTCCACGTGGTAAGTTCACTCTCCTTCTTTACAAAACATAGAAATGGAGATGTTGCATGTGTGAGGGATTTGCGATTTGACCATTGATTCTTATGTAAAAGTTCGCGAGAAACAGGATGGGGCCACTGGTTTTCTCTGAAATCATCTCCCAAGCTCAAAAAAAGCTCTCGTGTTGAGGCCAAAATGGAGGGGATATCCCACCCTACCCTAAGAGTCCACCTCTACATCAAAACAAACTCTCCATGCAAAGATAGGGAGCAAATACATTAGCAGGGTTGCCACTTTATTTGGGGACTCCCAAAGGGGCTCCAAAACTGAAAACACGGCAACCCTGCTAATGTATTTGCTCCTTATCTTTGCACGGAGAGTTTTTTTTTATGTAGAGGTGGACTCTCAGGGTAGGGTGGGATATCCCCTCCATTTTGACCTCACTTTAAGAGCTTTTTTTGAGCTTGGGAGATGATTTCAGAGAAAACCAGTGGCACCATCGTATTTCTCGCGAACTGTTACATAAGAATCAATGGTCAAATCGCAAATCCCTCCCACATGCAACATCTCCATTGATTAAAAAATTGAGCTGCAAGCCAAAATAAACAGGCTCAACACGGCTCATAAGTTTGAAATATTACGCGTTGATTTTGGCTTGTAGCTCGATTTTTCAATTAATTACTATGTTTTATACAGCTTTGTCAGCCTTTGGCAATACAATGCTTTGGTGTGGTTCGAATTTCCGCTTGCATGATGCGCGAGCAGGGTTGCAATTTTTCGTGAAAAATAAAATCTTAAAATTTCATGTGGAATATTTCATGGAATTTCTGAAAAATATGAGAAATGTTTTTCGAAATTAAATGCAAACTTAAATAAAAAGCGACTGGTTTTTGCGTTTTGGTGTTGTGTGCCTGAAAAAACGTGAAGGCTCAGAAATCTCAAAATGTATCTTGATCAGGGGATAAATCCCTATAATTTACTTTTTTTGTGTCATGATTTTTTTCCGGTTCTGTCCCTCATTTTTCCGATTTGTGCGTTTTTTAACACGCATCAAAACATGCCTCGATAAACGCGGAATCGCCCCTCAGACGCGTGCATGAATGAAAGTGGAAGAGAAAGGGAAAATCGAACTCGCTCGAAACTGGCATTGCCCAATTCTGCCGTACTGAGAAAGAACGCCGTATCGGCATTCAAACGTTGCCAAATTTCCCTCGTTGGAAAAGTTATTTTTGAGAAAAGCAATGAATATTTTACCATCAAATGTTTAGATACTTTACAGTAACGTGCGAATACAATTATTTGATAAAATAGAAGAATAATATTCACAAACCCAGAAAATTGGTAATTTGTCAACGGAAATTTGACAGCGTCTGAAGGCTCTTAAGGCGTTATTCCGTATTGCAGCACGATACGCATTTAGTATTCATTGTCGTAATAGTGAATAGTCCATGCGCACATCAAACCAGGAACAGAGAAACGTGAGTTGGTGGCCCGAGTTTTTATGCCGAGCACAAGTAATGAATTTTCGCTATTTTGGCGTCTAGCAATTGGATAATATTACTGCCGGGCTAAGGAAAAACGCCATATGAACACTCGAGAGTTGCCAAGTTTCCTTCCCTAAAACGTTTATTTTTTCGGAAAGCTCTGAATAATTTTCCTTGATATTTTCAGGACCTTATGTGAAATTGCCAACAAAATTGTCTAAAAAAGTGGAAGAAAAATGTTAATAAATGTTCTCGTGAATTTGTAATTTACTAAAAGAAATTTTGCAACGCCTGAAGGTTTATACGGCGTTTTGCCAGACAGTATAGTACCAGTAACCTTTTAAGAAGAGAGTCAGAGCTCCTCAAGTTTTTATGTCATAAACCGTCAGGAACACTGCGACTTTTTCCCGAATAATGCATCAACTCATTACTATCATCAGGGCCGGATTTAGGGGGTTGCCACATGAGCCACAGCCCATGGCGGCAAATTTAGGGGGCGGCAAATTTTGCAATTTTTTAAATGTAGCTATAAAGAAAAATCGTATTCAGAAAAAAATTACAAACGAAAAAAGGTGACAAAATCTCTCATTTACTGAGAGTATATCTCTAATTTTGCCGTCTTTCTGTCGTGATACAATAGACAGCACCTTTAATGAGTCGAGTTAAGACCAAGAGAGAAACCGAACACGGAATTTGGCCTAGAACGGCGCGGCGCAGAGAGCAATGATGACTAGAACTTGAGATGAAAAGGAGAAACCCTCGGCGCGGCGGTCGACATGTAACACATATTAGCGCCTACAAAACTGCATGAATACTTCACGCATTGCGTCAAAGACAGTGCGCTCGTTGCGGTCAGCAGCGCGCGGTCGGCGTGAAACGCATAGCGCCTACAGGACTGCATGAATACTTCACGCATTGCGCCAAAACACAGTGCGGTCTGCGCGGCGCGGCGGCGAAAGTTAAAATTTTATGAAACCACATTTATGTTTGTTCTTTTATAATATTTTCGTTCATTTTATTTAAATGGAAGGCCTTGTCCACACAGAGATAGGTTTACGAAACTTAACTTTCGCGCCAAGTTCCGTGAACTTTTACCAGTAGTGTTGACAGGGCTTTCGCAAAAAATGCGTCCAACACGAGGAAACGCGTCTAATGCACCCCTCCCCCTCCGACACGTTCACTTGATAGTTTTCATTGATGTTTCAAAACGAATGAGAAGGGGGCGGCAAAATGCAGGCGGTCCATAGGCGGCAAGTAAGTAAATCCGGCCTTGACTATCATCATCACCTATTTCAGGTATTTCGGAGGGAAAGCCTCTCTGATATTTCTTCTGATCGTAGGCTAAAATCAGTACAGTCTTGGCCGGATATTCTGTCGTGCTAAGGAAAAACGCCGTATGAAACTTCAGGCGTTGCTTTTCTTCCGATAAAACGAAAATTTCCTGGTGAACTTATGAATATTTTTCTCCCAATTTTTGTTTGCACTTTCACCTAAAGCTCCTGAAAATGTCAAAGAAAAATATTCATAACTTCCCTGGAAACTAAACATTTTACCGACAGAAATTTGGCAACTCCCGAATGTTCATACGGCGTTCTTCCTTAACACGGCAGTAATAGCACAGTCATTTTTCTGTGAATAAATCCATTTTTTTGTCGATTAACTGAGATGAAGATACGTTTTTTCGTTTGGAAAACGATGAACGACTTGTTTTATCCTCTGTGTAAGGAATTTATAATTGGGAATCTACCAAAGAACTTTCATTTATCGACTAATTTAGAGAAAGCATGGATTTCTAGGGAAGTTCCGCTCACATTTCGATCAAGTGTCTTACACGCTAGGGTCAAACTAATCCAGTTTTATTCAGTGTTTAAAATTTTTAGGAATACGGATCGCCGATTATGACATAATTTAACGGTGTTTTGAGCTTTGTTGACCATGAATCACTGTCCGTTTTAATGATGTCATTCATACACACATGCCAGTTCATCACGACACCTGTTCTCAAATTAGGGCTAAAATAATCCATGGCCCTGATTTTGAAATTATTCATGCCATGTTTGATGGGTTCTAATAAAATGGAGAGAAAATTATCACTCTGCACTCTTTCATTTTGCCAAGGCTATGAAATATCAGTTCCTCCATATGAAATTGGATTCTACCGAAATCATCGTGGTCGAGCTAATAAAAAATATCCCGTGGATTATTCCGTCCTTATTTTGCCTTCTTCCTTTACCTCATTCCCTTTTCAATGATTTCATAATGATTATTGACATTAATACCTCGCGCCAATGTGGAAGTTTTGAACACGTGCTAGGTACAGTAACACATTTTTACTGATGGCAATTACATTTTCGGAACTCAAGCAATTATATAAGTTCAAAAAATAGACAAATCTCGACTTTTCAGAGAAGGAAGACGCTTTAATATGATCGGGTGTCTTGCCATCTTCCAAAACTTTGACTTTCATTTGATGTACAAATGAGATCTGAAGGCTAGCCGCAGCTCAACCCTGCACAAAATATCTCGTGAACTGTATAAAAAGGCAATTAGAAACCGTCAAAATCATGCCGTTGGGCAAAGTTTTTAATTTTTCAGACTCGTGAGGTCGTGAACTTTCGACTTCACCGTCAGCCGCCTCTCTCTTTCATGCACCGCGCAGGAAAAGTATTTTTTTCTTCAGAGGTTGAGCTGCATCATTCGAGCTTTGAGCGCCCAAAATTCGAACTCCCCTTCCCCTCTCGCCTGCTCCAGGTTATTCAAAAAATCAACTCGCAGACAAACTCATTTATGGTGACTCACACAAATCCAAACAGATCCGTGCGCCTGCTAAGCGATTATTCGTGTTCTCACTTTCGTAGCGGATTTTTTTTATTTTCCGTGGCGTGCATCACCGACTGGGAATAATCTCTCGACGAAAAGAATCCTTCGTCGTGATTTCTGTTCTCATTAGATCCTTTTAAGGAGCTGAGTGAAAGGATTGCTGTATTCCCGGATAAGTTCGCCCGATTATAGATAAAGTCATTTTTCTCTTCATTCGTGGAGGGACTTTTAGACAAAATGATTAAGGAAACGAGTACGAATTTTTATCACCATAAAAAGAGAAGACTGATGAGATGAAAATGTATATCGATGGTGTAAGTCGGCAATCACATAACTCGTTTGCGGTGTCTGAAAATCTCTGCCTCTATGTTATTTTTTTAAAGGAGAACAAATTGACATCATTCCTTGAAGTTTTTGCAGAATTTTCTTCGCACAGAGACGAAAAATCACGGCAGTTTCGAAGATGCCGTTGAATAATTTCTCGTTTAAAAAATAAAGTATGACAGGAAATCTGCGACGTCGCAAACCGAGTTATGTGTTTGCCAACTTACACCGTCGATACATCCTTAATTCACATGGACAAATTGTTTTTAAAACGCTCTCTGGCACTTTGCGACACTTAAAACCTTTCTTCTCCCAATGCTGAACTTTCTTTATGAGCCTCTCCTCCGTCTATCTGTTGACGCATGTTCATGTACCATACCAAGTGAGCTGCGATCAGCGTAGTTATGTCCTCTTACTAAGTGTCAGTATCACCTGACTCTTTTTTTTTTTTTTTTTTTTTTTTTTTTTTTTTTTTTTTTTTTTTTTTTTTTNTTTTTTTTTTTTTTTTTTTTTTTTTTTTTTTTTTTTTTTTGACCTTTGGTTTGTCGTCCGCACCTCCTTGTCCAGGAATTGGCGGTCGACTCTATTTTATGCTCAATAATGCCTCAGACCTGCTTATTTCTAGTCAGAAATCTCGGCTTACCTCCGCCAAATCCGTCTGCATTGGCTATGTTTTTGATAGTTTTTCTAAATACCTAACCTCACATTCTTTAATTAAAATTCCTCTCATCCTGGCAAGCGCCATCAGGTGTCGCTAAAATCGCGCAACTTTCTCTCTCGTCTATCGGGAATCCAGTTACCTAAGAATAACATTCCCTTTGTTGAAATTAAGGCCATGGTTTAGAGGAAATTTTCAAAATAAGGTTCTTTTAAAGCAAGAAACACTTGGCCTTTCAGCTACATCTAATGGTGCCTTTCAGGTATCGAATTTCCCTGCCTTATTCATATTTACCTTGCATAGTTCTCTGACCTCTCGGAAGTGCTGTTCGCATCCTACGGATCTACGATGCGACGCCAAACCAAACACGTCAAAGTGGTTCGCTATTCTGCCGTGCTAAGGAAAAACGCCGTATGAACATTCGAGAGTTGCCAAATTTCCCTCAATTAAATGTTTGTTTTTGAAGTTTATGAATATTTTTCTTTGAGTTTTTCGGAGACTTTTGGTAAAATTGCGAACAAAATTATTAGAAAAATTGGAAGGAAAATATTCATAAGTTTTCTAGGAATTTCTTGTTTTATCGAAGGAAACTTGGCAACGCCTGAAGGTTCATACGACGTTTTTACTTGGCACGGCAGTCTTCCTCTCTCGTTTCTCACGTATCTCTAATTGAATCTACTCCATCCCCACCCGCACACCGTCCGGCCAGCAGAATCACTAAAGTTTGGCTTGAGCTATCGATCGAATGACAGTGCAAGGCGCTCAAGACTCGTATATCATCGTAGATGAGTCTTTTTTGTCGTCAGTGTCGCACAGGGGAAGAGGTCGGACAAAAAATGTTTGACCAACAATAAACCTGTATCGTTAGATGTTTCTTTCGACACAATATATTGTAAAAATATGCTGTTGTACTTACGTTACAAAATTGTGCGAAATATTTGCGGATGATTTTAGGATGTAAGCCTTAGTTGCATTAGTCCACATGAGTTGCAAATCGGGAACATTCGAAGGAAGAAGAAGAAAATTATCAGCCTCCACAATTTTTAGGGCACGTCCACTATTTGGTCGCAACCTATGGAAAACAATTGGACCGCGTTTAACAGAAAGGAACCAAGCCACTTCAGCTATTGAAATTTAAGTGGGCAATTTAATTTTTTACCAGAGAACGTCAGTACGGATTCTTTTTAAAAAGAGGTTGTTCCATCCCCCATTAGATTTGGCCCCCTATCAGATATGATCCATCTTTTCAGGAGTGATACAGTAGCATGCGAGACGTTCAAATATGGCGGTCATTTTGACTTAGGCCCCCCCAGAGAGGGGGGGCGGGGGGTCAAAGTCAAAACCTTCAACTGCCTATAACTTTTGAGCGAAAAATCGGATTGAGTTGAACTTTTTTTTAAATGAAAGATCTCAAAAAGATCTATCTGCTGATACCAGAAAAATTGAAAAAAAGTTAAATTTAATGCAAATTTTTAGCAATTTTTCAATTTTTTAGGGGACAAAATTTTCAATTTTGTCGTGTTTCGGCACCGCGCAATGACTCTACTAAAACAAAAACCAGTTTTTTAGATTCTACACTTAATTTCCTACAAGATGCAAAAAACCGCATCTTGGGGAAACGTTTAGATCGCGAGCTATGGCTCGTCAAAGTTAGCCCCGCGCTGAGCGCGCGCGCCCTACGCTGTTCGCATATCCTCTGCGCGTCTGCCACCGATCCTGTTGCCCCTCCTCCCCCTTCCTAAATGCAAATTAACATTCTACTACCCAGCTTTCGTATATATCTGCGTTATAGGTACGTGAAAATTTCAGCAAGTTCGTGATTTCCAGTGGAATTGATGCTTTATTTCGCTCCCCCCCCCCCCCCCCGCCACTGTGCTCCAAATATTGTGCAAAAAAGAAATATATAAATTTTCTTGTTTCATGTTTTTGCTGATGTAGCACCCTGTGACTACGAGATCGAATTGAGGTAATTTTTTATCCCACCTCCCAACCACTTTTCGGTGTATTGAGCGTTTACCATTCATGAGAGGCCGACATTATTATGGGTATTCATAATAGGCTGCTGAGGAATTAAAAAATATTTCGCACGATTTTTCTCCACATAGCTTTGAGAAATATAAAATGATTTCGTTGTTGGCAGGGGCACACTTCAGTGCCAGTGGCCGGGTTGGGGGGGGGGGGGGAAATAAAGCATCAATTCCACTGGAAATCACGAACTTGCTGAAATTTTCACGTACCTATAACGCAGATATATACGAAAGCTGGGTAGTAGAATGTTAATTTGCATTTAGGAAGGGGGAGGAGGGGCAACAGGATCGGTGGCAGACGCGCAGAGGATATGCGAACAGCGCAGGGCGCGCGCGCTCAGCGCGGGGCTAACTTTGACGAGCCATAGCTCGCGATCTAAACGTTTCCCCAAGATGCGGTTTTTTGCATCTTGTAGGAAATTAAGTGTAGAATCTAAAAAACTGGTTTTTGTTTTAGTAGAGTCATTGCGCGGTGCCGAAACACGACAAAATTGAAAATTTTGTCCCCTAAAAAATTGAAAAATTGCTAAAAATTTGCATTAAATTTAACTTTTTTTCAATTTTTCTGGTATCAGCAGATAGATCTTTTTGAGATCTTTCATTTAAAAAAAAGTTCAACTCAATCCGATTTTTCGCTCAAAAGTTATAGGCAGTTGAAGGTTTTGACTTTGACCCCCCGCCCCCCCTCTCTGGGGGGGCCTAAGTCAAAATGACCGCCATATTTGAACGTCTCGCATGCTACTGTATCACTCCTGAAAAGATGGATCATATCTGATAGGGGGCCAAATCTAATGGGGGATGGAACAACCTCTTTAAGGAATTTGCTTCATACTATGGAGAAAATTCACTGAAATTGGCACAAAAATCCGCACAACCGTTTTCATGTATAAAAACAAATTGCCCAATTAAATTTGGCAATAGCTGATGTGGCTTGGTTCCTTTCTGTTTAACGCGGGCCCATTCGCATCCGTGTTTGAATTTTTGGAAGACAAGGTCCCTTTTTACTGATTCTGTCAAATGTAATTTTAGCGGCTCTGGTGCTTGCACTCGAGCTGCTATTCCGGACGGTCCCAGCTGGGGAGTATCAACGGACCATGTTACATTGGAGAGACCGCGCGTTGGTTGATGGGAATCGGCGTCATTTTCGACTATGTACCTTGTCATGACTTTATTTTATTGCATATTGTTTTATTGTTAGCCAATGCTATGTTGTGTAGTGTATTTTTGGAATCATGGTGATACAGTCAATAATTCAAAACTGTCTGTGCTTTAATCTCGTGATGGAAAAAATGTACTTTACGTTCAAACTTTGAAATTTTGAATTTTAAAGTTTTCGCGGTTTTTTGGAAGAATGCAGTGGTTGGAGCTTCCTAGGCATATTACTCGATATCAGCTGATAGCAAACAAAGGTTACCAAGGAAACCGTAAACGTTTAACAACTATCGTGGCCATCGGGGCGATTATTGAAATGACATCGACTCTATGTCGCCGCTTACGACAGGACATAGCCCTATCTTATCCGTGTAATATATCGCAATTCGATATTGTTTTGATTTTTAAATGGAGCATTTTATTCATAAAGTTCCGATTAGTTTTGGCGAACGGGCCCCTTAACCTACGTTAAAAACCCTAACCCCCTAACCTACGTTTAAATGTGAAAGAGATTTTTTAGGATGCGGACCTCCAAAGAGCCTTCAAAATTAAAAGTATACAACAAGTGATAGTGCCATGCATTCTGCATATCAAGGGCCAATACACATTTATACACCGGCTTTGTAAATCTGCTAAGTTACAAAACATGAATCGACAGTTGTCGGATTGTACATCAATGACAAAATGTGTCTAGGCCCTCATTCTTGACTACAACTACCGTCGCCAGAGCCGCTTTCCGACGCGAATGCGTTGGAGCTTATTGCTTGTTTTTAAATTCAGGAGTGCCTTTAGAATGAATTTTCACGTGAAAACCAATATGGCCGCTTTTAAACCTTTGTATCGACGAAGCTTTAAACTTTTAAAGCTTCCAAACCGTGTCCGAGTTTTTCCATGGACACGTTCCTCTGTACGCCGCAACGTCTATTGGCGCTCCCACGCTAAGGCGGAGAACAATGACTCCTTACTAAGTTTTATTAATCACTTGAACATTGAGCACTTTCTGATCCAGCGGATCGAATATTCTTCAACGAGCCTCGCTCATTGCCTTTTACGGGTTTTGGTCCGCGGTCAAGCCCAATCTCTACGACTTACAGCGACTGAGCTTGGATCAACCGCAAGAATTCAAACGAAACGGAAATTTGCTCGGCTCATATTAAAATGTGACAAATACCACCATGCAGCTAAATCTGATCCTCCATTGCAGGAGCTTTTGATGCGTGCCCGAATGACGGCATTTTTAGATGAAGTTATTTTATTGTCTGTTATATTTTTTATTCGCGTCGACTTTACTGCCTGTCCTTTATCGGTGATTTTCAGTCGTGAGCGGTGTGACTTTTTATGGTGCGATTCCAGTAATTCTCGTTGAGAAAACTACGTGAAATTTTTGTTAAGAATCGCGTATTAGAATGCTTAAATTCGTACTTTTGTATACTCTGTATTGGTCCATCGTATTTTGAAAAAAAGAGAATCGTACGTATGAAAGGAAAGATTATTTAGAGTGTACCAATTTTTCCAACGGACATTAGCTCGAGGCTTGGAGGACAAGGCGCATAAGTGCAGTTTTTGATATTTTGAAGGGCTTGGAGGACAAAGGCACATAAGTGCAGTTTTTGCCATTTCGAGAAATACGTGTTTGAACTTCCGAAATTACATGGATTATTATTGCGGAAAGAAAGTTTAAACTGACTTTTCAATGCCAAAAAATTGGAATTTTGGAGCGAATTTTTCACAGAGTTTGCCTTAAGACTAGTTTTACTTGAAATCGTCAGTATCTCAATATTTTCAAAAACTACACTAGTGCGCCTTGTCCTTTAAGCATCTTATTTAGTACCTGAGTTTTCACACAAACAAGACATTTTATTCACGTAACGATAGCCTTTACAGAGGCATTACTGGTAATGAAGAAAGATTGGTTCGCACCTTCATAGTTAGTGGTCCAATCAACTCTCCTTAAATTATTTTTGAGTCCTTACAAGCTTTGAATTACGTAATTTGTGCTTAGCAGCAATGCGTGAAAGTTTGATAAAAAGATGGAGAAAGGCCGGGAACAATTTTTTTTTTATTTGCAAGCTCATCCTCATCCGTTTTTCGACGGTAATGTCCCAATTCCGCGCACAGTGAGCGCAAATTAGAAATTCGACGGCCAAAAATTAACGAGCAGACTACAGAGTCCTCCAACTTCACCGGTCATACGAGGCATGTAAAATGAACCTCCGGGGATCCAGTGAAAAAGGGACGTCAGACACAGCCCACCGCGAATTTTTCATTCAGTAGTTTCATACGCCGTGTTGAGTAATTCGTATCCAAGAAATCATCCTGGCCCCTGAAAAATGGTGGACAGCTCCTGAAAATCAACTTATCAGCTCAAAAGGCTCTTAAATACCTTAAGGTTGAAATACCTGTGCCGCAAGTGAGGGGTCGTTCATAAATTACGCAACGCTGTACTGGGAGAAGGAGATCGAGAAGAGTGTTACGCCTGTATGTTCTTACGAGGCACAGTAGATCGAGTCAATTAGAAAGTATGAAATTTTTGACTGAAACTGCAAAGTTTCATGTTAACTTTGTCACATTTAAAATTTTAAGGGGTGTTTAAAGATGAAAATTTTACTAGAAAACCAACGGAATTACTTTTATAACCTCAAAATTTTTTATAAACGGAGTGTTTAAAAGCGTCCAAAGTTTCCAAATTTTGCCCGACCTCTCCTATCGACTCGATCCACTGTATGAGGTAAAGTATAGGGACCTCCGTCACAAAAAGTTTACTCAGGGAGAGGAGGAGGAGTAAAAACGCCGAAAAAGTGCGATAAGTAATTTATGAACGCTCCTTTTTTTAACCCTTAGGAAGTGAAAGAGATCTCAAGAGCAATTTTGAGCTTTTTTTCACCTGTAAATATATTGGACTATTTGAGAGCCGATGGAAATTTCAATCTGTTATTTCATAAAAACCCTTAGTTTTTTCGAAGGAAGCCAGACTTCCACCGGCTTCCTCCTGGCTCCATCCATGGTTGAAAGAACGTATTTCAACTGATATTTCTAGTTGTATCGAAAAGAAATTTGATTGAATATTTTCCGCAGAAGAAGCTCATTATTTTACAGAGAAGCGAGGATGCATCCTGTGGTTTCAAATAAACCGTTTTTGGGATACGTTCAGTCGAATTTCTTTACGATCGAAACCGGAAATTCTCCCCGCAAAACTCCCGCCCTTCCCTCTGTGCGACACGACGGCATGCCGCTGCAATTATTTGCTCCTTCACGTCGACTCATCTTCGCTTGTTCGCGTTTTATCTCGGTTTTGCGCGTGCTCAATTTCGCGAAATTTTTTGCCCGATTTTACGAGCCGTTGTATTCGGTCTCGCGTGATAGCGAAGATACTGCGGTCCGCTGACCACCGTCACCAAACCGAGCACCTTCCTCCTGCCTCCGAGGTGGTATCGTTTCGCGAAAAGACGATTTCAACGGAAATTTGGCAATCCCCCCGCGGTATTCGCTGTACGTTACCTCCCAGCGGAGTTCATTATATAGCATCGACTGGAATCTGATTAGTGCCGTTAGGTGTCTCAAAATGTCGGCTAGATCGCAGGGATANGGGGGGGGGGGGGCGCATAGAAAGTGAATTTGAATGCATGAGAGCATGCGCTGCTAGGAGAGCGTTCAGCCGATCGTGCCATAGAATTTTGTTGTTGGCTTTTCAGCCGTACCTCCTTCCTCAATTTATTCGCAATGTTTCTTTCTTTTTGTTAGCGACATGCCATCTTGCCTCATTCTCTTTTCTCTCTTCTTTTGTATGGGCTTTTTCGAGCTTTTTTTACGACTTCATTTGGATCGCATTCAGCAAAAAGGAACCAGCGTGATTACAGTGTTTTCAAAATCGTGCAACTTCTTTTTCTCTTTTGAAGTTACTAAGTATACGTACAGTTTAACACTTTACCAAATGATTTCCCCTTTAAAATAAACAATTTTTTGGTGGGACTCAAAAATCATTTGCTATTTTGGGAGGTCAGTAAATGTTTATGATGAGGCAACATTTTAACAACAACGTAATTGCGCTGGTTCCTTTTTGCTGAACGCGATCCATTCAAGGTGTCTTCTGTGCGGAAAAAGTATGAATTTACTGAAAAAGCACGGATTGTTAATGGTCGGTACGAAGGTACGGGAAACGCACTATTTTTTTGTGTAAAACCGTGCAGATTCGATATACTCCAAAAGAAAGCCGTGAAAGAATGCAATTTTTCCACATAACTTATTCTATGACGTTCTTGCAAAATTTTAGTTAGGTTCTATGTATATACTCACGTGAATCAAATCATTCCTCCAGATCTCCCGCTTTCCGCTTTCCAAATCCGGATATGTTTATATTTTGCAAAATTATGTCCTTGTTAGTAGTTAAAGCACAATTTTTTTCAAAGCGTGGAAAAATGCAGGAAAGGCAATGAAAAGGCAAGGATTTTAGATGATCATGTGCTAGGAGACACTTTGTCATTGTTTGTGCAGGTACTTGAAAAGCCTTTCACCCAGCTTTGATTGTACTTGAATTGGACGTGTTTCTATCAAACGGAACTATGTGCATTAAGACATGAGCCCTGAGACCCACAAGAATATATGCATAGCAGGGCTCACGTCATAATGCACATAGTTCCGTTTGGCAGAAATACGTCCAATTTGTCGTTTCTCAGAACAAAGAACGTACCTACATTCCAACTTTGCAAAGTTTCCATCCGCAAATTGTATTTTAACTAAGAAATGTTGGGAATCTTTAACTGAAAATCTCACTGATTTACCTTTGGATTACCCGCAAAAATTAGTAAAATTTTGCACAAAAATCGCGCAATTCTCCGCGTGAAAAATTTTCTCAGATTTTTTGTGATGTCGTATTTCCGAAAGAGGCAGCATGCGGTGTTACCAAAGTTTCAGCCGCATACTGCTATCTAAGTCGTGAGATTTTTTTCCTCCGAAGAAAAGTTGACGCTGTTTGGAGAGTGCCAAGTAAAAACGCCGTATGAGCCCTCAGACGTTGCTAATTGTTTGTATAAAATACGAATTTACAGTGAAATGCGTGGTTATTTTTCCCAACTTTTCAGAGGATTCAAGCTGCAATTGGATTGCATTTTGCAAGAAAGACCCAGGAGCATTGCAATTTTGCTAAGATTGTGCAACTTCATCCATTGCATTATAACTATTGAAATCCTGAGAAAATATGAAATTTTCATGGTAGGTAATTTTTGTCCTAAATTTACAGTTTTTAGTGAGTACAAAGTACAATAGAAACGGTTCATAGATAATCAGGTTTTTCTTCCGAGACATAAGAAGCTGCACAACGTAGCAACATTGCAATGCTCCTGGTTCCTTTTTGCAAATGGTAATCCAATTTAATCTAATCTACAGTATCTGAAAATTTCAAGGAAAAACATGGATAAATTTCCTAACAAATTAATAGTTTATAAAGGGAAACTTGGCAACATCCGGATGTTCATACGACGTTTTCCATCAGCATGAAGAGTAGTACTACCGTACTATGGAAGAACGCCGTATGAACATTCAAGAGTTGCCAAATTTCCTTCGATAAAATGTTTATTTTTAAGGTAAGTTATGAATATTTTTCCTTGAAATTTTCAGGATCTTTAGGCGAAACTGCGAACAAAATTATATGAAAAATTGGAAGAAAAATATTCATATGTTTCCAGGAAATTCGTGTTTTATCAAAGGATATTTGGCAAGGCCTGTAAGTTCATACGACGTTTTTCCTTAGCACGCCAGAGTAGATGGGTGAAGATGAAGTGGAGGATAAAGGAACAGGAAGTGAGGTGAAGTATCATCATCACCGCACCGGGGCACCGGGTCGTATTGTAATCCGCGGTCGCCTTATGGTGGTCGCAACTTGATTAATGAACCAAAGAGGGGTTGCTCCTTCACCCCCGCGGGGGAGGGGTCCTTGTCTGGCACGTCGTGCATCCTACAGGTATCCGCACCTGTTAGAGGGACTCCTGATCCTAACCTACCCTCTTGCCCGATGAGCCCAATAGTAGTCAGATTTAGTCACCAACTCGCATGCATGGAAAACGAGAATATGATTTGTTCGTGCATGTACTCCTTTCGTCGATGTAAACTATGCGTTAACTTATGTTATTGAATTTTAGTTGATCTTACCAACTTGTATGTGTCGCAGGCAAATAAAAAAATATAGAAATTAAAAAATATAGCATTCGACACTGATATCGAAACTGCACCCGAATGCAATATTAATTTCTCCTCTTAAAAAACAAAGCTTTTATTTCGTTGAATTTATTTTTCAAAATTGGTACGTGAATTCTTTAGTCTCCTGACAACAGAATTGCGATCTCATAATTCGAGAATAATGACAAGTAGCTGAAAAAATGGAATTAATCGATGCGATATATCGCATGTTGTTCTGACACAAAACATGAAGTCCATCGAATCACCGTAACTTCCGGACGTGAAGAATCTCGATTCATATTTCAAAAATTATCCAAGGATATCCCCGTTCGATTTGTCCTCAGGGCAATTCCAGAGAGTTTGGGTAAGGGGAGTGGGGAATGGAGAATGAAAGCGCAGTAGGACTTCAGTTCATCGGATCAAACGCAAATTAATTTAGGGCATCGATTAATAAACCCGTATCGAATGTCGCCGTCAAAAGATGACCTCTTTATTGATTTCGAGTCGGAAGCAGCTTGATTGTGCTTAAGTGCTCCTTTTTTTCACAGCTCGTTCGGCGTGCTGTCCGCCATTGCCAGTTTCTTGCTCTATTGTTTTTACGATCGCACAATCCATTAGATTTACAGATAATGGACCACTAGACAAGGTACGAATTTCAGCATTCTGATACATGTTTCGTAATTATATGCGCACGATCAAAATTGCCGAAATTAACTCCTTACGAAGATATTTAATGATTCTTAATACGTGAATTCAAACCACCCGCTCATGAAAACTCAATGCTCTACGTGATTCACATCGCGCGCTGAACGTTTATCGTGACAGTCTCTGCGATATAAAAATCTGGCAACCTCAATCTTGACGCTTTGGCTCAGCTACAGTAAATTGCTAATAGTTTGAACAACACATGGTAGGAAATGAACATTGCTTGTTTGAGAAGATTGCTGAAACTGTTGTAGTGTGCGATTTGACTCTCGTAGAGCTTTGAGTTCCTTGTGAGCGGGCAGTTCAAATTCCTCGTAACCAATGTGAAATAAAAACGTTAATATTTTCGTTAGAAGTTGGTTTCAGTAATTTTCGTTGTGCGAATCGTATTCGACGTGAAACTTTGGTTAAGCAGCATGTATCAGATTGCTTAAATTCTTACCTTGTCTGGTGGTCCATTCTATGTAATTTCCTATACTTTTAAACGAAAAGAGGTAAGCTCAAAACCTGGTAAGCGCACCATCTGATGTTGCTAAGATTGTGAGTGTTTCCCCTTACCCACTGTTAAACACCTGAGGGCCTTCGCATTGTGGACTTTCAAAACGTAATTTATTTTTTTTACTAAACCGCTGATAAAATTGCGCATGTGAATCTGAAGTGTTCGTAACTTTTTATGTTGTCACAGAACCGTTGGAAAAATCGCTTATTTGCCACCATATTAACTTGAAAAACGCGTAAATTCTCATTTTTTACAAAACCGCTGGAAAAATCGCTTTCCTACTATAGTGCTGATATGAAAATCGCGTATACTTTCCTATGTGTTACAAAACTGCTGGAAAAATTGCGTATTTTTTAATGTCCACGTAAATTTGCATAAACATGTTTTATGAATCAACACGTGTGAAAGCGGACACCAAGCGCGCAACTATTCGAACTCCGGAGTAGGTATGTATTATCCCGCGAAAATGAAGGAAAATGTTAGCTTTTTGCTTGTCTCAAATTATCGGCGTTTGTGAATGTGGGTATTATGCTCGCATCGTTTCATGCAGAAATCAAGCGCGCAACTATTCGAACTCCGGAGTAGGTATGTAGTATCACGCGGAAATGAAGGAAAATCTTAGATTTTCGTCTGTTTCAAATTACTGACATAATGAATGCCGCGATATTCATGTGGTAAATGAAGTAAGGAATACTCTCTAAATGTTGGTCTCATTTTAATTACAAGACGCCTTATTCGCAGACTAGCACTGCATCCCACATTTCGCGTGTTTGATGGTCACGCAAGAAACTCAAACGCAGGAGTAGAAAAGCGAGACATCAATTTTTAAGGGTTGAAAGAATAAGATTATCGGATTTGATATGCTTATTCAGTGGAACCAAAATGGCATCATCAGTAACATAATTTCCGGAATACGAATAAGTAAATAAATGTATAACAATTATCACTCTATATATATTACTGGATACAGGGTGATCCAGAACACCCGTCCACTTCCAAAACCTTAGAGAAGGCTCCAAAGTGAGTTTTGGTTTGGCGTTGCAACTTTCATACGGTAAATAGACCTCAAGGAGTCCAATGAAAGCACTTTCAACTCCCCGGCTAAGCCCCGAAACCTCCGCTTTGTATCATCAACAACCCCCCCCCCCCCCCCCCCCCCCNGCCTCCCCCTCAAACTGTCTCCGGGAAAAACGCCGAATAGACGCAATACCAAAGTTACAGTCATCGGAGACTAGACGACTCAAAATTGAGTTTTGGGGTGGCAACTCCCTAGAACCCCGGTAAATCTACCCAAGAAATCCAGTGAAACTATATTCAACCCCCAGAAGCCCCCAGATTCCCGTTTCGCATCATCAAACCCCCCCCCCCTTCCCCCAGCTGTCTCAGGGGAAACCACTGAGTATGCGGCAATACCATAGTGTTTTTTTTTATTTTTTTATTTTTTTTTACCACCCAATTTTGAGTTTTTGTTGACTCGGACCCCTTTTCCCTTGAGCGGTTACATTAGAGGCTGCGTAAATGCGTTGATATTGCGTCCAGCTACAGTTGCGAGGAGGCGGTCAACATCACCTGTCGCTCGCTCTGCTGTGCTAAGGGAAAACGCCGTATGAACATTCGAGGGTTGCCAAATTTTCTTCGATGAAATGCTTATTTTTTAGGAAAGTTATGGCCTTTTTTCCCCTGTAAATTTTCAGAATCTTTGGGATAAATTGCGAACTAAATTATCTGAAAAAATGGGAGGAAAATATTTATAAATGTACCAGGAAATTTGTGTTTTATCAAAGTAAAGTAGGCAACGCCTGAAGGTTCATACGGCGTTTTTCCTTATATTAGCATGGCTGCGTGGATGTCGGATTGCGCACGCGCATTCCGAGTCGCCGGCGAAATAGCTCCAAAAATGGGCGATGAAAAAAGCGCGACGAGTCGGTGGCGTGGCGTTAATTGCGATATATCGATTGGTTTGCCATTTAAACCTATGGTAAAGAATCGATTATCAAGGTGTTCGCTGCGAACACCCTGTTTATCGATCTTTTTCCCTAGGTTTAATGGCATAACAATCGATATATCGCAATTCACGTCAGGCTACTGCGACGAGTCTATAATCGGCAGCGACGAGATCGACGGATTCAGAAGTTAATTTCGTCATACGCGCCTTGTTGTTTTCTTTCTTTCTCTCGGCGTCTTTCTCCCTCGCGCTGGTTTTTTTCTCGAGTAATGAAGGTAATTGAATCCTGATTCAGTGCACCGTCGCGCCGCGCTACCGCCATCAGCTCTCGAGTGCGCATTCGTGCAACCAGCGTGGCGCTACAGTGTTGTTCTTCCTCCTGATTATAGATTTCCGTGAGCCGTCAGGCTATTGCGCTAGCTGTATCAATATTGTTTCAAGTATAATAACATTAGTCATGAAGCCAGAAAGTTTTAAGCATTTGGGAGAAAATCAGGACTTAAAGGCCTTGGAATTCTATAGGGATAAGCAACTAATTGTATAGAAAAATATAGACTTTTAGATTTAAATTTTGAAGATAATCATTTCGATATTAAAACGAAAAAAAACACAAGATAAGATCGACGACGCTCTGTAAGAGGTTGGAATATTTTGCAGCAAATTTCATCAGGAAGTGTTGTTATGTCACAACTGTTTTATTGATATATGTATATTTTATCGTTATTGTAAAGCCACAAGAGCTCACCTCGAAGTATCAAGTATATATCCTCCAAGGTTTTAGCAATGATTCATTTTCCGCCTTATAGAACAATTTATTCGCCACACTCGATCCATCGGGTCAAGATCTATTGCCTCGACAATCAGATCATCACTTGATAAATAATTTAGCCATACCGCCGCGCAGTGGAGCGAGTCAATCAGAGTTGTGGGACATGCAATTTTATTTAACTAAAACTATAAATTTTAATGTTTATTTCGTCACATTTTGAAATTCAAGGGATGCTTCCAGAAGGAAATGTCACAAGGAAACCAATGATACCACTTTTAAAACCTCAACATCTCGTATGAACGGAGTTATGAGCTTTTAATGTTTCCAAATTTTGTCCGGCCTCTCTCATTAACTGGATTCACTGTGTGCCGCAGGCTACATCGAAGCAACATTTGCTGCAAAAATACCCGTAGATTTGGCCATTCGGCAGCGCGACACAGCTCACAGTTAATCCGTCACATCAGACCAGGCCGTTAACCTAACAACTCCCCGCCGATTGCTGAAGTGCAAAGCTATATTCTCGCTGGTTTTTTTTATCTTTTTTATCGTATTTAAGTTCTTATTTCGGTTGTTTGTCAGTTTTAGCTCTTAAGTGCTCGAGTTCCCAGAAAAACCCCTATACAGGATGTAAGAATGATGGCTGCAACTTAAATTAATACCTTCGCGGTGGCAGTGGGTCAAAGAAATTACCTCAGGCCCTGCACGTGAGCCTTTTAGCTCCCAGCCGCCTTAATTTTATTCGCCGCACGGTGGATCGAGTTCATTGGAGGTGTTGGACAAAATTTGCAAACTTTAAAAGCTTATAACTCCGTTCATACAAAACTTTAAGGCTCTTTAACTGATTCCACTGGTTTCCTCGTGAAATTTTCTTCTAGAATCACCCCTTAAAATTTAAATTATGGCAAAATAAACACCAAAATTTGCAGTTTTAGTCGAAAAGCTCGTGTCCGACTTCTCTGATTGACTCGATCCACTGCGCGCCGCTGGTATCTTTTCGTCTGAAATTGGACCAGTGTGTCTTTTTGATCCGCGAATGGATATTAATTCTCTCGGATCTATGCAAATTTTTCGCTTCAGAATCTCTCACTTCAAATATTCTTTTATCGTGTTCAGTTCGTCCGTCTCTTTAAGCAAGAGTGTGATATAACCTGAAAGACATGTCCTGGTCCAAGACTCAAGGCTAAGTCCAGAAGCGGATCTAGCAATTTGGCAACACCGGGTTTTCCCCATTTAAACCGATGTTGAGTAATCGATTCTTGTCGGAGTACCTGGCCCCTCCAAGAATCGATACATTTCCATAGGTTTAAATGGAGGAAATCCAGTGTTGCCAAATTGTTGGATCCGCCAATGGCTAAGTCATCAACACAGCCGAAGATAGGAGCGCCGTGATTGGACCTCAATTTTTAAGCTTTCTCCCGAATATGAGCGTCACCCCATTCACTGCTTAGAACTCAGCGTTGCAGTGGCGTGGCGTGCTTTGCGATATATAGATTGATCTGCCATTTAAACCTATGGAAAAGTATCGATTTACAGGGAGTTCGAAGCGAACACTTTCATAATCATTTACCACAGCTTCAAATGGGAAATATCGATAGATCGCAAAGCATGCCACTCCACTGGAGCGGTGCAATTCTTGCGTTCACGCCTCGCGCCATCGCGCCTTCAATTTTGCGAATGCAACACGGACATCCATCAAACACGAATAGTTATATCTCTGCGCCGTCATCAACGCGCCTCCTTTCCCTTTGCTCTCTCCCCAACTTGTGTTGGTTCAAACTTTCCTCTTGGCGTCCTCAAAGTGACGCAATCATGTCAAAATTGAACTCCCTGCCTGGTCTAATTAGACCCCGTTTAGCAGGAAGGAACCATGCCACATCAGCTATCGCCTTTTAAAAGAGCATTTTTATTTTTTTACAAGAGACCGTTTGTGTGAAATTTTTTTAAAATTTTAAAGAATTTGCTCCATAGCCTGCAGAAAATTCACTGAAATGTGCATATAAATCCGCCCAATCGTTTTCACGTGAAAAATTAAATTTCCCAGTTAATTTTGGCAACAGCCGGTGTGGCTTGGTTCCTTTCTGCTTAACGCTGTCCAATTATTGTAAGATGCAACACAAAAAACGAGATAAAAATCAATGTTTTCTTCCAGCTTTCCTCAATGATTATTTTATGGGACATGGACATTCCTCGGAAATGTATATGTCGCTCGTCAAAAATAAAATAGTAGTATTTAAAAGGGGTATCCCCCCTCCCACTCAGTGTTCGAAACTCACCTTCGAGTTCCAGGAGCCATGTAGCGTATCATACTTGATTTTAGGGGTCATTGAAGATTTTTTAGGGGCCAAATTAACTTTTTGCCCATAAATCATAGCACATTCAGTGAAAAGTTAGACGCAAGTTGTTTAACAAGTGTTTTAGTCACAGAACTAGTAGCATTAACTTGGGGGAAATTTCGAAAAATCACCATACAGAAAAATTAGGGTCTTTTTTAGAGGGAAGGGTGTAATTTTTTAGGGGCCACGTTGGAGCAGTGCCTTCATTCTTTAGGCGCCATGACCGATTTTTTAGGCGCATTTGGCGCGTTGGCGCCTATGAGTTTCGAACAATGCTCTCACTGCGTTGTTCTTTTTGTCTTGTCGCGGGTAGGAGAAAAAAATGCGCGGAAACGATTTGAAATTGCGTTGGAAACGGAGTTACGGTACCACGTTCGGTTTCCGTTGTCGACGTGGGTGCGAATACTTCTTTTACGGGATCGGGTTGGGCATGGGGCATTGGGCAGTCCTGATTTCGGGCGAGCGTGTGGACGTTGGACGGCGCGGCGGTCGCCGGACCCATGACCAATGGCAATTGTTCTCCCATTCAATTTGTCCACCGCCGCGCCGCCGTCGCTGGGATCCACGGGGTGCGCCCCTTCCACCCACACCCACGAGTACATGCCGATATGTCTCTGTTGCCAGAAAGTGTCCTATTCCAAAAGTACCTAGACACACGGAGAAAAAAACTTCGTGCGTGGGACCCGAAGTTGAGGTCATTTGGATCTCTGAAAGTTTTCGAATCGCGTATCTAAATACTTGAGGTCCAGCTGCAGAAGCTCGGGTCGGGTATCTAAAGTGCTTCGATATGTACCGAAGGGTTCGGGTCACACATCTGAAGTACTCCGGTACTTACCGAAGTGCCTCGATGTCTGACCCAAACTTCGGCCGCTCGACCTCAAGTTTTCGGATGCGTGATCAGAAAACTTCAGAGATCCATATGACCTCAACTTCGGGTCCCATGCACGACGTTTTTTTCTCCGTGCGTAATCTGGAAACTTTGAAAGCTTATATTTTCGAAAATATGAAACAAAAAAGTTTAAGAGTAGTTTCATTGGTTTTTTCGTGAAATTACCTTTCAGGAACACCCCTTGAAATTGAATTAGTAACGAAATACACACGATAATTTGAAATTTTAGCCAAAAATTCCATGTCCGACCTTTTCTACCTGCTCATTCCACTGTGCGTTGCAGGCAAAAATTATTGCATTTTGACTTTAACCAAACGTAACACAAGGGAATTTCCGGCTTCGCAAAATGTTTTGTTCGTCGAATCGGATGAAAGTCATAGGACGGGGGGCAGGAGCCCTCGCTCAGAATCACAACTGTGTCCACGCACGCGTCCTCCTCCCCCCTGGCCGAGCAATTCGCGTCCGTGGAAGTGCCGCATTCGATTTGACTACCGGTACCGGTACTTCTGCGTGAGACTAATTGGCGCTGTTGGAGGTGGCACCCCTAGTCCCTCACCTCGAGGTCGGAACTGGACGTATATCTGCCAAACGGAACTATGTGCATTATGACGTGAGCCCTGTTGTGCATATATTCTAATGGGTCTCAGGGCTTATGACTTAACGCACATAGTTCCGTTTGGCAGAAATAAGTTCAATCGGCCGACTCCACGCTCGCAATCTGACGAGTCATCCGGCTCTCGGTTGCAGTTACAGGTGCAAGGCGCGGAGCTGGGCGCAGCAAAGCGCACGCATCGCGAAACCGGTGACGTTTATGAAACATTCAATGACGACCTCCTGACCTGTTTCATTTATTTATTTTTTTATGATACCCTGAAGTTCGTCTGGGTTCTGGCAGGGTTGCCACAGCCAGGGAAAACCGGGAAATGTCGGGGAAAATGACGAAAATGACGACATTGTCAGGGAAAATTTATCAAATCACCTTCTTGTATACGTTGGACAGCGGGATTTAGCATTCTCTGTAACGTCACAGAGAAAAAACGTCGGTTTACGTAGATCATGAAAGTTTTTAAATCATAACCGAAGTTATCGGTCACAGTAACCGATCTTTGGTCTATCAACCGGATCCCTCAAGATTGCACGTACGGTTGTCTTCCTCAGCATAGCTGCAAAATTGCCTCCAGAGATAGGGAAATACAAGTTAATATAAATCAGGGTTGCCACAGTCAGGGAAAATGACGACAATGTCAGGGAAAATTTGTTAAATCACCTTCATTTGCTCTCTAGAATGGGTTTGAGTTTTCGACCATCAAGTTTTGCCTGAAAACTGTTTTCAATTATGCCTTCTTAACCGTCCGTCACACCTTCTATTGTCAGAGAATTTCACCAAAATGTGTCGAGGGAATCAGGGAAATGTCAGGGAATTTCATTTTCCAAATTTTGGGGCAACCCTGTTTTCTATAGATCGTTTTCGATAGTGGTTCGATGTATCGTTTGGTTCAAAACAATAGAACATGACCTCAAACAAAACTTTCAGAATTTGAGTCAAGCTAAAAATGAGAAAATTCTTAACTATTTCACCTTGCGATGCCATTTAGTACTCATAAGAATCAAAAATCTATCAGAAAAACCCCGTTTCCTCAGACTACTGGATTGACTTTTAAGGCTATTCATGGAACTGACGAGTGGATCTGTAAGCAGAATTCGCTCGGCCTTAATCCGTGAAAATTTGTAAGCCCGAGCATGGATGTCTACCAAACTCCCTGATGTCTTCGCACAATAAATAGTGCCTATAGATGGCTGTAGATTCCTAAAGGAATAGAAGCCACTAAACTCTCAATAATAAAAAAAAAAAAAAAAAAAAAAAAAAAAAAAAAAAAAAAAAAAAAAAAAAAAAAAAANAAAAAAAAAAAAAAAAAAAAACTTTTAAGGCTATGTTTACATTTTGAACCAATCTATATCGATACAATCTCACCCAATTGATGTATCGAAAACGATCTATTCTGCCGTGGTAAGGGAAAACGCCTTATGAGCCTCCAGACGTTGTCACATTTCTTCCGATTAAGTATGAAGCTTCCGGGAAATCTTTAAACATGTTTCCTCCTTTTTTTCTTAGTTTCATTCGCAATGTGACCTATCTGAATATTCGAAGAGAAAATAGCCATAAACTCTCCTCTAAAATGAACATTTTATCGGCGGAAATTTGGCAACTTTTGAATGTTCCTACGGCGCTTTATTTAGCATGGCAGTATAGTGCGGTAGTATCGATGGGATCGATAGATCTCCTCGGAAATCTGCGTGTCAAGACCCTCGGGAGTGTTGATGTTGGCCCGGCTGGAAATGATCGGTCATAAAGCAAAGCCAACATTGAAAACGTGACGGGGACTTGGACTTGGAGAGTGCGCGGAATCCCTGTAATAAGGCACAGAATCACGGCGGCGCACTCGCCACTGTTTGAGTAATTGAAGTCAATTATTTTAATTAAAGCACTGACATAGATTAGCGTTATCGCCGGCCGAGTGCCGCGGAATAAGGTCGTCTCTCTCTCTTCCGCTCGGAGACGAATAGGAGCTGAAGCTGAGGCTCGAAGAGAGCAGTTTTCAGCGGCGGAGTCACTCGGCTCGGGTAAAAGCCGCCGTGTCGCTCCGGATATAAAGGTCAAGAACTCGGCCTGTAATTTGTCGCTCGCTATCTCCACCCGACGCCAGACTGAGTCTATTTAATCGGCTATGCTCTATTCATTTTTTTTTTTTTTTTTTTTTTTTTTTTTTTTTTTTTTTTTTTTTTTTTTTTTTTTTTTTTTTGGGTTAATTTTATCAAATGCTTGAAACTGGGAAAATAGGAAATGGAGAATTTGCACATTTGCCTGATGACCTCAGTTTGCAGTATTTTTCGTAATTTTTTTCTGACATGGGAAATTGGAGAAAAATAGATTTAAAAGTGAGAAAATGTGCGCTTTATGACGTCATCTGGTGCCATCCCTGGTAAAAATTGGCAGTAGAATCTTGCGTTCCAAAATACCATAGACCTAAAGCCGGCTGTAAGATTTCCAATAGCTTCTATAGCCGGCTACACAATTTCTTTAGCCGATGGCGATTAAGCAACAGCCAGGTGATAAAGTGTATGCTAAGCGTTACTAATTACGGATGCTAGGACTTAGTGAGTTTTTGGACTACTGCTCTCTTTTTGGGCCGTAGTATCTTGATTTATTTTGCGAGGAAAGCTCCGTACTTTTGATGGATGCCTGCCATTCTAATATATTAGAGCGCCTTCAGTTTTGTATGATACTGTGCAATACCTCTGGTATGAAATAGTTGCTTCAAGCGCCGTGACACGCTGCGGCGCGGCAGGCGGGCAGCTAGCGCGAAACGCGCTTTGGCGCCTACAAACCTAACAGGGATACTTCACGCGTTGCGCAATGCGTGAAGTATCCCTGTTAGGTTTGTAGGCGCCAGTGCATCGCCGCTCCGCTTTGTGTTAGGCTCTAATATTTAATCTCGCGGAGTCAGCGTTTTCCAACTCATGACCTCGAAATGTTTGCACATCCTGTATGCATTGTTCTCATTTTACTTAATGAAAAAAAATATGTATTAAAGGAAAATATAATGTGTGTTTTGAAAATATTAAGGTGGTTCCGTATCAAACTTAATGATTTCCAAAGCACACGAATGTCTACACAATTTCTTATAGCCTATTATAATAAATGGCGAAAAAGCAACAGCCAGGCGATAAAGTTTAAAGCCCGGCGATAGGAACTATAGCCCGGCTGCATAATTTTTTATCGCTTTGTATAGCCCGGCCGTATGATTTTCTCCGCATTCTACAGCCAGCTTTATGATTTTCTGTAGCATTCTTTAGCCGGCTATAAGAGTTCCTATGGTATTTTGAAACGCAGCTCTTATCGCCAGTTTTTACCAGGGATTTTCCATTCAAACACATGCATTTTAGCAGATTAGGTTACTTTGTCATATTTTCTCCAATAATTGTCCAATTTAGAAACCAAAGATATCCGAGTACTCAGTTTTCCTAGCAGTATCATTTTAAGGATGAAATTCACAAAATTTAAGACACCTGCGAATTCTCTATCGCCAGGATTCCTCGGGGAATATTTCGTCGAGGGTTGATCCCTTTAATTAACTCTTACACCTTGACATCCTATATTTTAAAACCTTTTCTTTTTGTTTGTTTCAGGTGAGTTTCCAGTCATTCTAATCAGGTTGTAGATTCAAGGGTCGTAAGTTGCCAAAAATTTATGTCAGGTTTCGCATGTCGGTTGACTGAAACGGTGCGATAAACCATTGGGCCGTTTCAACCAGCCAAGGTCCCGGTTCACTGAACCGAGACATTCCAATCAACACTGGAGTACCTAAATAGGGAGACGGACATACACGGTACATGACAGTGATTTTGAGTTTATGTGATTGAGTTCTTAGGGCCCAAAAGGGCAGCCAATCTAAGAATTCAAATTATCCAGAGTGATTTACTATTAGAAGTGTTAAGATCCTTCGTTGGTAAAGCATGTATTTGACTTAGTTTTTGCATAAATTTACTCATATTTGCGGAAGAACGCTCATTCACTGCCGCTCAGTGAAAAAAACACTTCGTTTCGGTCGCAAGTTGACAGCGTTGTTTTGTTATTGTGGTGACTGGCGCTAACCGGCTAGCGCTCTGAGTATGCAACTCTCCACTCTTTTCACGTGTAATAACGAGTGTTTGTGCGGCTCATACTGTCGTGCCTCGGAAAAACACCGTATGAACCTTCGGCTGTTGCCAAATTTCCTGTGGTAAGATAAAGACTTTCTAGAAAACTTGTAAATATTTTTCTTCCAATTTTTTTAGAGAACTTTGCTCAAAATTTCAGCTGAATCATCCGGAGCTTTCAGATTAATATACTCATAATTTTCCTCAGAATTACTCACTTTCTGGGAGAAGTTTGGCAACATTTGAATGATCGTATGCCGTTTTCCCGGCAGAACAGCATACATTGAAGTGATCGTTGTTAAACGTGATTTTTCACCAGTTACTCAGAGTTCGGGATTCTTCCGTCCAACGGAGACGTAAAGTCGTAATGGTCTTTATTGCGCTCTCTCTTTTAGTGCCTCCTGCATTCTCGACAGTGGCGGGGCGTTCTTTGCTATATATCGATTGATCTGCCGTTTAAACATATGGAAAAGGATCGATATACAGGGTGTTTGCAGTGAATTCCTCAATAATCGATTCTTTCCCATAGCTGCAAATGAGGAAATATCGATAATCGATCATTCGCGCCACGCCACTGATTCTCGAACTGAGTACTCGAGTTCGTGAACTCACGCCGGATCCTAAAACATTAGTTGCTTGCTACAATTTATATGCACTTTTATCTTAATGAGTTGCGGGTGTCTGGCATTCATTAACTCGGTAAAAATTCGGCAAAATTCTCTGCTTCTCGGATGAAAGTAGCGGAATCATTCCGCGATGTCGGTAATAAGATTAAATGGACAGCATTTTGCGATGAAAAACTAGTTTCGTTTCAATGCTACTCTGCGAATGACCTAAGAATTTAAGCAGTTACTTTTTGCGCAACAAAGTAATGCTGATTAAATGAGGAAACGACCCCATATACATTGGACTTTATTTTGCATTAAGGAAGTGCTGTCCCTGAATCATTCGTAAAAGCGCTTGTCTGTTTAAAGGAAGTAATGGCGCCCACACTGTTTCTAAAAAGAGCCAAAAATAATAACTTCTTACTGCGAAATAGGGTTCAATTGGACTTGTTTATGCTGAGAAGAATTAAATGCCTAGAGTTTGCGTAAAACACGATTCTTTACAAGAGCAATTGGCCCTCTACAATAATTAAAGATGTTTCGGGCAAAATTGATTTTAATCTGGCTAGCCATTTTTCCAGTGCCACATTTTGATAAAAATTAGCCCGTAATCATTAGCGCTTTTCTATCAGACTTGTATGAAAGAACACGGAGAAAAAAACTTTGTGCATGGGACCCGAAGTTGAGGTCATCTGGAGACGAGACGAGGCATCGTGGGAATTAATACTCTTACGGCTTCGAAACACAACATGGGCCTTTTAAAGTATATTATTCAATACCGCGATTATTCTAACGCGAGTTCGAATTATCGCGCCTAACATAGTGCGGTCGGCGTTAAACGTATATTAGCGCCTGCAAGACTTTAGGAATACTTTCCGCATTGCGCCAAACAGTGCGGTCAGCATAAATCCCACATTCGCGCCTACACGACTGCATGAATACTTCCCGCATTGCTCCAAACGCAGTGCAGGCGGTCAGTTGGCGTGAAACGCATAATAGCGCCTACAAGACTGTAGGAATGCTGTAGTAGGACTGGGTGTCATCATTCTTGACTTTCTGCTCCAGTTTTTAACATAATTAAAGGAAAGATACGTATCCTTATTGCAAAGATTCAGAAACTCGAATGATATTTAATTATTGTTTAATTACACGGAGAAAAAAACTTTGTGCGTGGGATCCGAAGTTGAGGTCATATGGATCTCTGAAGTTTTTTGATCACGCATCCAAAAACGGGAGGTCGAGCTGCCGAAGTTCGGGTCAGACATCGAGGCACTTCGGCATGTACCGGAAATACTTCAGGTGTGTGACCCGAACCCTTCGGTATATATCGAAGTACTTCAGGTGTCTGACCCGAACTTCGGCAGCTGGACCTCAAGTTTTTAGATACGTGATCCGAAAAGTTTAGAGATCCATCTTACCTCAACTTCGGGTCCCACGAAGTTTTTTTCTCCATGAAGGATGGTATCAGTGTAGGAACTGTCACTGCCGAAAAGAGTTAAGACCTCCCTGAGAGCAAAGGAAAACCATCAGTTAACCCTAAGGCAAAGCCTCTTTAGCATAAAAAAGAAAGAAAAAAAATTGAAGGCGAGGGCTGCCCCTCCAATATTATTCTCACTCTCTTGTACAACATTTCGTTGAAGAAGCTTTAAAAAAATTTACGAGGACTAAATTACACCATAAATCAGGTTTCTGTGATTAGCAACCACCGAATTCGCATACATGTGTAATAACTCTCCTTTAACGACCGTTCTTAACAAATTCATCACTAATTTCAAACTTCACCTGCTGGGTCAGTCACATTCGTTTTGGTGAAAATAAATTTTTATCGGCCACAGAGCAAACAACTATAATTTGCTCGAATCCTTAGAACAACACTGCCGTGCTAAGGGAAGACGACGTATGAGCCCTCAGGCGCTGCCAAATCGCCTTTGACAAATCATGAATTTTCTGGAAAATTTGTGAATATTTATCCAAGTTTACAGAGGATTTTGTCCGTTATTCGATCTAAAAAATCTAAAAATTACAAGGACAAGTTTAGTATTCATCATTTTTTCCAATATTAAATCTTCTCTGAGAGGAAATTTGGTACTATTCGAATGTTCATAAGCAGGGTTGCAACAGTTAGGGAAACCCGGGCAACGTCAGGGAATTTTATAAAGTCAGGGAAAACCGGGAAATGTCAGGGAAAATGACAAAAATGTCAGGGAAAATTTGTTAAATCACCTTCATTTGCTTTCTAGAATGGGTTTGAGATTTTAAACAAGAAATTTTGCCTGAAAACTATCTTCAATTATGCCTTCTTAACCATCCGTCAGATCTTCAATTGTCAGAGAATTTCACCAAAATGTGTCAGGGAAATCAGGGAAATGTCAGGGAATTTCGTTCTCTAAATTCTGTGGCAACTCTGCTGAAGGCGTCCTTCCTAAGCACGGCAAAACACCCGAGCTTGTTTCTGTGACTGATGGACGTCGCTTCAGATCGATTCAGTAATGACTGATTGCTTTTGAGGTGTGTGAGGCTGAATGGCAATCAGGCACAAGTAATTATTTTCTACTAATCAATGGAACTCGACATGACTACTGCCACAATGTGGAGTAGTTATACCGGTCCCAGGCGCGCCCCTGCATGATCTCCGAACATGTAGATGGATGTATCCTACATCACGTTGAGAACTGTTTGTTTCAATTAATTAAGTGCTTATGAAAACATAAAGTATGCGGATCATTTCTGCGGATCATTTTTTTTTATAGGCGTTACACTGAACCCACATCATTAATCATGCTAAAATTAAAACTTTATCGAAAGTTCACTCCACTCTTATCTCTTGTTCTCAGTTGACGCTGAAACGAGAATTATGACAGGGGGTAAATATTTGGGGATTTTTCTCCATTTGTACTTCATTTTCATAATTCGTAACAAAGTGAGTCGCTCATGGAATATCGAATATACTTATTCGTGTACTTGTAGGAATTATTAAGTGGCAAATTTTTCTCAGTGTGGGCAAACCTTACGGGTACACCTCTAGGTATACGAGGTGAGCCTGATTCTGCGTTGATCGGGGACGGAAGGCCTGTTAATTCATATAGGGCAGAGCTCACCCTTACACAGCCTTAGGATGAATGAAAGCGTAAGTTATTTCCCCCGTGCCACGTTGGAGGGAGAATAAAAATTGAAATAGGATCGCGGAACAAGTGGAAATTAAATTCAAGTCGCGGGAGAAGAACAACCCGCCATCAGGGTGTCAGGTGCCGGGGACATTGGGGACCAGTCCCCAATGTCCCCGAGTATTTCCGATTCTGGAAGGGTGTCCCCGATATCCCCGAAAGTCCCTAATTTTCTTTTTCAGGTCCCCAAAAAATGACAAAAATCGTCCTTAACACCGGCATTGTCTTTTCCCGTCAGCCGCGGCGGCGCGGTATAACCAGGAATATAACGCTCTACACTGGAAAAAAACACATTGTATCTAGAGTCCAGACTCTTAAAAACATCGACAAGAAAAAGTACTCTTGATTCAATCGGATGTTTGCTTAAATCAAGAACCAAGCCTCTTAATTTGAGCGGATTTCCTTTTGATTTAAGCTTAAATCTGATTGAATCAAGAGTATTTTTTCTTGTCAATGTTTTCAAGAGTCTGGACTCAAGATCCAATGTGTTTTTTTTTTTTTTTCAGTGTAACCTAGCTTCCTTTCTCTCACTATTTCGGAAAAAAAGTCCCCGATTTTCTTGGAAAAACTCCCCTAAGAGTCCCCAATTTTGGTTTTTTATCACTGGTAGACACCTTTACTGGAAAAAAACCACATTAGAACTAGAGTCCAGACTCTTGAAAACGTTGACAAGAAAAAATACTCTTAATTCAATCGGATTTTTGCTTGAATCAAAACGAAATACGCTTAAATTAAGAGGCTTGATTCTTGATCTAAGCTAGATTCTGATTGAATCAAGAGTACTTTTTCTTGTCGATGTTTTTAAGAGTCTGGACTCTAGATCCAATGTGTTTTTTTCCAGTGTTGGTCATCGAAAAATGGATCATGAAGCTCCGCTGATGATCCCCATTCCTCCGATTAATCCCAATAAAATCACACCTCGATTACGCTCTCAGTGTTTGCTTTCATTTAATAGACCCCGCAGTAGGTTCGGAGCCGCATCCTCGATTCCTCGGCCAACACAAAGCGGCTCCTGATCAACGATCAGTATAATCAAAACTTCAATCGGCCCGATGATCGGACGACTCGGAGTCACTTTGAGGTGCGTAATTGCAAGCTTTTGTCGCCGTCGTTCGCGCTCGGAACTTAGAAGCTCAGCAAAGCCGATCCGGTGATCGGGTCTGTGGAGCGTGGAATCGACGGCCCTTTCAGAAATTTAGACGCAATAGATGAATCGCTCCATCTTAAAACCCAACACGTCTATTTTTCACGAGCCCTAAGGTCCGCACTGCCTTGCTAAAGGAAAATATCGTATGTGCACTCGGGTGTTGCAACATTACCTCTGATAAAATATGTATTTTTGAGAATTGAATCGACGTATGCGAAAAGGTCCGACGTCCAATACAGGGTTTTATAATTGCAGCGGTTTCTTTTGCCCCACGACGCACCGATGAATAAGATCGATCTCTTTTGAGAACATTTATTTATACTTAGGGGATGATTTATAAAATTGCTCTACATCCCTAACGTCTTAAACTATCTTGCGTCTATAAGTTTCAACGAAATCGTCCACTCAAATTCTGAAACACTGTATTGGACATCGGACGTTTTCGCATACGTCGATTCAATTGCCGTACGGATAGTTTTACTTGAAATATTCTAATATTTAAGGTTGAATGGAGAATTTGCACGCGATTTTTTCATTGTTTCAAAGTGCTTAAAGTGCTGTAAGAACTGGTTTTACAGATTTTTTTTTTTTTTTTTTAAAAATGTCTCTTATGGGAAATAGTGTTATAAATAGATTTAAAAGTGAGAAAATGCACAGCCTAGTGACCTATCTGGCGGTATTTCCCATTGGAACACTGGTATTTTAACAGATCATATCATCTTGTCATACCTTCTCCAATAATTACTCAATTTATGAACCAAGTGTATCCTCGTATTCAGTTCACTCAATAGTTTCCACTAATGTACGAAATTCATCAAAATTCAGACACCGTCAAATCCTCAATTCTTTGGAAAATTCGATGAAAAATACTCCTAAAAGTACCCCGTATTTTCGTATTTTATCTAATGAAATTTGGCAACATCCGAAGACTCATACGGTGTTTTTCCTTAACACGACAACATTAGGCTGCTCGTATTCCTTCAATGGCGAAGCGTGAATGATCAGCTATCGATTTTTTACCAATTGAAGTTGTGGGAAGGAATCGAATGTTGAGATTTACATTTATAATCGATCTTTTTCCGTAGGTTCAAATGACCGATAAATCGATTGATCGGAAAGCTCGTTCGGATTCCATGGCTCATCGATTCGGTTTTAGCATTGGCAGATTCTGATTCGACGATCATCGCTCCGAGCCGATCGGCATCCCATTCTTTTGCCGGTCATCTCCACCCGCAACACTTCGATCTATCGATTTTTCCCGCTGTCTTTTATTACTGGGTCGAAGTTCGATACTTTTTATTGTCTGTTCGTAAGAGGGCGTTGGAATGTATCGATTCGGATGGGCGCAGGCGCAGTTTCCGTGCTGAAAATCATCCGCCCTTTCGCTTTTCATTCAGAGACTTAATGAGTCCCCCCGCCCCACCCCCGCCTTCGGCGGCGCGGTGGTGCTTGCCCATCGGTACTCGCAGCGGTCCTCGGTTTTGCGGTCCGGTGTTGGTTGGATTGTCGTCGGTCATCGCGGTGCGTTGTACGTGGGACCGCGGGATTGAGCATTCTCTGTAACGTCACAGAGGAAAAACGTCGGTTTATATACACTGGGAAAAAAAAACACACATTGTATCTAGAGTCCAGACTCTTAACAACATCGACAAGAAAAAGTACTCTTGATTCAATCAGAATCTAGCTTAAATCGAGAACCAAGCCTCCTAGTTTAAGCGGATTTCGTTTTGATTGAAACAAAAATTCAATTGAATCAAGAGTATTTTTTCTTGTCAATGTTTTCAAGAGTCTGGACTCTAGATCCAATGTGTTTTTTTTTTTTTCCTGTGTAGATCATGAAAGTTTTTGAATCAGATAACCGAAGTTATCGGTCACAGTAACCGATCTTTGGGGTTTCAACCGGATCCCTCAAGATTGCACGTACGGTTGTCTTCCTCAGTATGGCTGTAAAATTGCCTCCAGAGGTAGAGAAATACAAGTTAATATAAATTCAGGGTTGCCACAGTCAGGGAAACCGGGAAATGTCAGAGAAAATGTGTTAGATCACCTTAATTTGATTTCTAGAATGAGTTTGAGGTTTCGAACAACAAATTTTGCCTAAAAATCATTTTCATTGATGGATTCATAACCATCCATCACATCTTCAATTGTCAGGGAATTTCACCAAAATATACCAGCAAAATCAGAGAAATGTCAGGGATTTCATTTTCTAAATTTTATGGCAACCCTCTTAAATGCACAGAAGACAAAAACAGTGAAAATGTGGCCTGAACTGCATGCAACAAGGTAGTAAAATAGTGCTGGTTCCACACAATTTTGCGGGGAATAAGCAAGGCCAAATACTTTCAATTAAAGTAAAAAATGCACATCAATGCCGTGTTGAGGCAAAACACCGTATAAACTTGCAGAAGTCGCCAATTTGTCCATTTTTAGAACTGACATTTGCAGGCAATTTTATTAATGCAGTTTTGTCGGACCTATCTGAAAATTTCTAGGTGCTAAGAAGAAAATTGGACGAAAAGGAAAATTATGAATTTCTTCATAACTTTCTCAAAAATAAATATTTCATCGGAGTAACTTTGAAAATTTGGAATTTCCGAATGCTCTTACGGTGTTCTTCCGCAGCAAGGCCGAACAATGGACCCGGGATAAAACTTATTCGTTAACATACTGTAATTTTCTCCAGCATGTATTGAGTAAAATCTCCACAGGAGGTATCTCTAAAACAAAGCAAAAATATCGCAATACTCTGCCCTGACGTTCTAAGGATGAACGCCACACAAACATTCAAATGTTGCCAAAGTTCCTATCGTTAAAAATGAAATACAGAAAAAATGTATTCCTAATTTTCCGTGAAATTTTCAGGTATTTTAGTGTAAATCACCAACAAAATTTCCAGAAAAATCGGAAGAAAAATATTTTAAAAGTTCTCCCATACATTCGTATTTTATCGATGGAAATTTGGCAACGCCTGAAGGTTCATATGGTGCTCTTCGCTCTTCCTTCTTTCGGCAGTAAACCATTGATAAAACTCGGCCGACCCTCCCCTCAAAGCTCATAAAAACTTGCGCTCCGATTTGTGCTAACAAGGGGTGAAACGCACCGGAAGGAGGGGGTCGAAATTGAAATGCACAGGATTCCAGCGGAGGCGGGGTGGTGAGATAAATTGAGATGTATCGATCGTTCTGCCATTTAAACCTGTTGTAAAGAATCGATTATTATGGTATACCCTGTTTATCGATCCTTTCCCATAGGTTTAAACAGCATTACAATCGATATATCGCAAAGCACGCGGAGGCGGGGTGGTGGGGTGCGCTGTACCAACGTGACAAGTGCGGCGTATCGATCCGCGCGCACCTGAACCGCCCCTCGGTGGCGCGGCGGGCGTTGGCAGCACTGGAACCACCCCTCCCCTCCCCGCGCCGCCTCGCTCTCGCGTCCAAGCTCCCTTTTAATTTAAGTCAATCCAGTCGCTCACCCGTCGCCGTCCGCTCCGGTTTCGCGCTCAGTGTGTGCGTTCGAGTGTGCTTTTGTGCTCGTTTTGTGTGTGACACAACTTGGATTATACCCTCAACCCGTAACGTATACCCTCACCTCCTATCAGAAAGTCTGTACAGAGTGTCGTCGATGCGAACGACTGGTGGTATTCGATGGCGTGAAGGGGTAGTTCGCGGATAACCCGCCCGCCCTTTCCTATGGTCAACGGCTCTTTTCACGCAACAGGGATAGGGATACCAGACTTATCGCTCAAGTGGCGTGGATTATAATAGCGAATTTTGTGCACTGTTTGTAGTGCATGTTATTTGTAGCGTTCACAGCGAGAGGGTCGTAACCGCGTATCTTTGTTTCGTGGCGGGCTGTCGTGAGAAACTGCCCGGCAGCCCCATCGCTTTGGAAGTAGTTAGCAATTTCTTAAGTGATGTTTAGGTGATAGGTTTAATCATCGAAGTTTGTCGCTTTTGTTGGGTCCCCCCGAGTAAGTTGGTAGTGTGAATATCTCGAATTTTCGAAAAATTTCAGTTACAACCCTTTTCAGCGGAGCTGCTGATATGAGTGGAACATTTAAGATGGACATTGACCTCAATTAATGGGGTTTCCCGCTTTTGGACGGTTGTATGTGTTTTCCGCGTCGTAGAGAAAAAGGAATCATAATTTGCTCAATGCTCGTGGTATATTTCAGGCCCAGCCTAATGTTTTTTAGCTCGTTAATGCATTTTTTGTGGTAAAAACTTTTTCGGCCCCAATAAGTATGTTAACGTGCCAACAGATGTGAGAAAAATCGATTCTCACCAGGTCAAAATTCTGCGTAATTCTTCTCCATAAACCAGCAGCGTTTTGGGAGCATATTTGGTTTCAATGCTGTTTTGGACAGATCACAAGTAGCATAACTGATGGACGATATTCTTCCAAGCACCACAAAATGATGCAATGTTGATCGTATTGAATTGTGTTCTTTACAAACATAGAAGGTTTTATCGTAACTCTTCTTCATCATTAATTAAATCAAGTATAGAGATCAATATTAATATTCACAGTTTCATAGTTATAACTGGAAGATTTTACGGAGATGGTGTCGTTTCGTGGGGTTGGTTTTCCCTGCCCCTGAACCCAGCGTGACCTTACTTTCCCTCGTTAGTCTAAATCTAAATCAACCCCTAACGGTTAATCGAATGTCGAGCCAGTCTTCAATTTACACTTTCCATCGAGATGAGTTGGTTGCCAAACATCTACTTCAATCCACGTAGCCGAAATGGGAAGCTCAGCCTTCCACGCTTTTCCCGAAATAATGTGTACCGGCGTTTGTTTACCTTCGACATATGCGCGCAATTGTGCTAGATATGTCGCTCAGTTTTGAGTAAAATTCGTATCGGGTTTATTCGTTCTATTTAGTTATCATTTATAGCTCACTTGTTACTACAGTCGGGGAAAAATTGCTTATTTTAAGTCATTAAGTTCTGCTCACAGACCAAATTGTTGTTGACATGATTAAATTATTGTTATACCTACGCTTTATGCATGATTCATGTTGTTCACCAACTTCTATCATACCACACACTATTATCAGTACGCAGCAATTTAATTCAGTGTAAAATACCAATTTAGTTGTGTAAAACTTTAATTTGGTTGGTTTGCAGCACTAAATGGATTACCGTCTGAAAGTCAGTACAGCTTGACATCTGATTAGTATTTATTTAGTGCAAGGAGCACACATTTTTCCTTTCAAAGAACACAAATGTTGATTGATAGTTGAAAAGTTCTCTTTTTTGAAAATTAAAGTCATCATCGTAGCCGGCGAGTTTTCTTCGTCAGTTTTTTTGATAGAAACAAATTGAAATTGCAGCAGCTAAGGTGTTATGTGTATACTTGGACGAATTTTATTCAGCGAGCACAGGCAATTCGAGAATCACGCCGTTATAAATGGCTGAGGAATATATAACTACACCTTTGATTTTTTAAGCGCAACTTATTCCCACCAAATTCTACTAGCGTTACGGTAGTAAATCTACAATACTCAAGTATTTGCACGGAAAAAATTAAATTGCTCATTTAACAATTAAATTGCTAAAAAAAAGTGATTGCAATGTTTCAATGCAGATTTTACAACAAAAAATGCTACTTTAACCACTACTGTAAGCTAATGAACCACGGGGGTGGTTGAAGTAGCATTTTTGTTGTTGTAAAATCTACATTGAAACATTGCAGTCACTTTTTTTAGCAGTTGAATTGCTAAATCAGCAAGTGAATTTTTTCCGTGTATCACTTTCTGTTGCACATCCCTCAACTACTTTCCCATTGCATTCGCGAGAGCGACTAGCGACCTTGATCACAACCGGTCGTAGATTTCCCACAAAATCCTCCTGATTACACTTAATAGACAGCGCCTAATGAGATCCACTTGGAGTAATAAAGGACGGCTGACAAGGTTCAGATTCCACTGTAAAAACGCGAGCCGTTCCGCCAAGCCACGTGGTCCTCTGAGAATTTGAATAAACCTTGTTTTCTCCAGCTTTGATGTTAACTGCGAGCGTAATTATGGTGAACTTGTGTGTAATGTTAGTTTGTTAGATAAAAAAATCACCCCATGTCACTCCGAAATCGCTGTCGGCAAGCTCTGGTGACCCTCAACGTAACGCAGTACTTTTTGCACGTTGATGGTATTCCCTTGAAAGTAAACCGAGTGCCTTAATGAATGAACGAAGAAGAAAAATCCTCTGTGTATCAGTGGCGTGGCGTGCTTTGCGATTTAACGATTGTTATGCCATTTAAACCTATGGTAAATAATCGATTATTGAGGTGTTCGCTGTGAACACCCTGTTTATCGATCCTTTTCCATAGGTTTAAATTGCATAACAATCGATATATCTCAAAACACAGCACGCCACTGCTGTGTATGGGACTGTTCCTCGAATTTTCAAGAATATTAGCAGGGTGTCTACAAGTCCGGAACTTCCGGAAATAGCACTGACAGTAGAGCGAGAAATTCACGTTTTTGAAATTTTTCGGATTTCGTCTAATGAGGGTACTGAAAAAGTACTGAATTTTTCTGTTGAGGGGAGTACTGAATTTTTTGGGACTGTCCTGAAAAAGTATCATAAAAGTACTGATCTTTGACCAGCCTGTTTCAGTAGACACCCTGATATTAGCTTCAGCTTCAGCTTGCGCCGACTTCCATAACCGTAATCTGGATCGCATTCAGCACGAAGCGCCAAGTCACATCAGCCATTTCCGAACTTCAGCCGATGTATGATTATTTATTTTCTTTACCAAAGCACGATATGAAATAAATTCTCTGAAATTTTTAATAGAATCGCTGTTTAACCGTTCTTATACAAAAAAAAATAAGTTGGTCTATGAAAGACAGTGCCTGATGTGACTTAGGCGCTTTCTGCTGAACACGGTCCATTTATTGTAGCTCACTGAAAACGCAGGTATCTAGATTAGTTCACCTATCATTGGTAGACTTTAAACAAAACACTTTGCACCCAGATTTAAGCAACCAAGCAGATGAAAGAGCATTTAAATCTCAGCCTAATATAGTCCAAAAATTCACGCAAGGTACGATATGCCGATATGTACCGTGCAGTTTTTGAACTTTCGCTCTTGCATCACAATAATCTGAAAAATCGAATCGTTGATGACAGGTGGTTTCATTTTCTCAGAGTAAATTACTAATAAAATCACTTTTTCATTAATTTTTTAAAAAAAAAAAAAAACAAATTGCCCTTTTCAACATTTTTCTATCCTCTTACTTTTCCTTTGATATGCACTTCTTTTACGTAAATTTATTTATCTTCATGGTCTTTTACCGTCATTCTTCCGGAATCCAGGATTCAGTGCGCCTATCGGTTTCAGCGCAGTCGTGCGTGGCATGAAAACTTCGGAAGCAATCGAAAGTAGTTGGTCGAGCGAAAAGCCATGTTGCCGTGCCGCGTTTTTAATAATATTTTCCGCGTATCTCGATCCCAGTGAGTTCAGTTTTTCCGCCCAGCGCGGCAGTAACGTGGAGCCAAAGAGTAAGGAACTGGGCATCCGGGCAGGAACCTCGACGGAACGGGAAAGAGATTACGAGGAGATTATGTCACTCATGCAACTGAAAAAATTGCATCACTTTATCAAGGACGAGAGCCTCCCGTTAAAATTGCATCCAATGCACTGCTCCGCGCGGATGCCAAATTTTTGCGAGTACGAGTTACGAAGTTCGTTTTTCTGAAAAGAGCATAATATGCAAAGTTCGCTGACACTAACGAGTGAAATGAGAATTTCCGTTTCTTTTTATTCTCTTTGCGAATTTCGTGTCGGTGGAGAGTTAAATGAGCACATCTTGAGAGTTACATGGCACAAATCAAATTTTAAATTTGAAGAAGTTCAATATTTCTCTTTAATTTATAGGAACTCGTTGTATAATTAATTTTTGTCTGAAGAAGTTGGAAAAGTCCAAAAAGGTGGGATAATATGCCACAGCTGGCGATTGTGTAACTATTACGGGAGTCTTATCATTAATTTTTGCATAAAAAATTAATTGACGCTACTTCTTACTGGAAAACAATGTTTGCTTCGAGTGTTAAATATTAAAGGTTAGTCTAGGCTATACAATTGAAGACGGTCTTCGAGTCGATCATTAAAATTGATAGACTAAGCAAAAGGTAAAGAAGAGTACGGGAAAATGGAGCAATCTCATTTGTTGCAACGGGTCGTTCTTACAGAAAAAAGGTAGTAAAATAATGACCGTCTAACTAAAGGGTTTCTCGTTGGTTGCCGTTAGTTGGTCAGTTACTTATCCTCTTGGTCATTCCAACCACCCGCTTCCACCAATATGATCGCTCCATTTCCTCTTTGTCCCCTTTGTCTATTATTTTGTCTATCAATTTCAATGATCAGCCAGCAGTTCTGGACCGTGGTGTCTAGTTTTTTAAAAACCGGGATTCATCAGGGAATGAAAATTTACCGGGAAAATCGGGGAAAAATCAGGGAATCTATTCCAGAATCCGGGAATCTCTGTCATTGACCAGATAATATCAACGTCACGAACATTTTTTAAATTAAAATTTTGAATGTGCGCCAAAGAAATGACCGTAAGATTAATTAAAATCCATATTCATATCTGAAACTCTGGAAAATTGTATTCTTTTCCGAAAGAAAATCCCGGGAAAGTAGGAGAAAACTTTGGTTTCTCATCAGGGAATGAGCTTTGCCAAGAAAAGTAGACACCATGTATCTAGACTGAGGTATTTCTTGAACTTGACCTTAGCGTGGACTTTTAACCACCGGACTCTCATAGATCAGGCCGCGGTATGCACGAGCGACTCATGCATAGTTAGTTTCATGTTTGGACTGCGGACATCCAAATGGCGCATTTACACCTGTAATGATGGCAACAAGTTTCTCGGGAAAGGGAGGACGCGGGATAGGGGCGAACAGCTTGCGCACGTCGCGGGCAGGAGCGCTGCTCCTTTTCGAGCGGAAATGCCTGATCAAAAATCGCTCAGGTGTGACCAGCCCGGCGCAAGTTGCCGACACGATGCGACGGGGCGATCCGTCTTGCATTTTAGGGTGTTCTTCAAGACGCAGATGGCTCGCTGCGGCGCCGCGAGGGAAGGAAATTATCGTCCAAAAAGGAAGGAGGAACGCAGGCAGGATGTTTGGCTCGCCACCGTATAAAATAAAGTTGATGTGTTCACACACTAAAGAGAAAATAACATGAAAGTTGGATTAATGCAGGAAGTTTAGCACCAAGTAATCCAAGCTTCGGTTTGCATTGAAATCAGTGGAGATTACGAAGTAGCAGAGGCCATCTGTGAATCCTGGGGTCTCCCGGCTTTTCTGTTTTTCGTGCTGAAAAAACACCAACTTTTTGTTGTTTTCTGTCTTCTCTCTCATGTTAATCGAAAACAACACAAGAATATAAATATTTTAATTAGATATATAACAAGAAAAGATGATGTCGTGGTCTACTACGTTACAGTGCATACTAGGATTTCCTACGCGTTGATAACATCAGCGATCAACGTGCAGCATTCATTAAACGTGTAAATCACTGATGCATTCACGATGAAACCAAGACGGAAGAGACCAGTGTCCATCACTGCGGTAAATGATGTATTGTGTCCCCTGAGGAACGATACCTCTCCAAAAAGTAAATATATATCCAGGAAAATTTATTTTGTTCTCAGATCTGGCAACTTTCGGTAAGCTGGTTCTGGGTATTATATTTTAGCTTCAGTATTCTGCCGTGCTAAGGAAAAACGTCATAAGGATATTCGAGGTCGCCGAATTTGTTTCAATAAAATGTAAATTGTTCAGGAAAATCTTGAATATTTTTCCTCTAAATTTTTAGGTGTAACTGCAAACAAAAGTACCTGAAAAATTTAAATAAATTACCAGTAAATTCTTGTTTTATCGAAGGAAATTTAGCAACGTCTGAAGGCTCATACGACGTTTTTCCTTAGCGCGGCAGTATTATTGTTTCAAGTCTAACGCATCCAAAAGGAATGAACGGGAAGAGAAGAAGACTGCCCTGTCGAGCGCGCGAGAACCTAATGCTTTCCTAACGAGCTTAAAGTCACAAAACATCGCAGCTTTCAGGCCACGGAGGAAGGAAAAATTCGAGTGGTTCAACAAACTTATCCGAGTCGAAACTAATATAATTACTCGCAGTGGTTTTTAAATCCATTTAGCGGCTGAATTTTTTTAACTTCCATCCAGCGGTGCTTCAGGCCAGTTGCATTTAGGGTCGGGTCGGGTTGCAAGAGGAACTCTGCAAGGAGGGGGCTTCAATGATGTTGCTGTTGCACTCTAAGGCTCGTGTTCTTCAGAACAAGGGCATTTTCTCAACGGAAATTTCCTAGCGTTATTCAAATTCGGTCGTAGCCAGTCTATTAATCTAGGGCTATTTATAAAATAGAAGTTGAGCTATTAGCCAACTTTACAAATGGACTACATTTTGCAATTTGGAACTATAAATGTTGGCTCTTCTGGAAAAACACTCATGTGCATAGGGAAACTAATGGCACAAACGTTGTTTTTAAACCGGGCTAGAATTTATAATTCCAAATTGCAAAATTTAGTCCAAATATTGTATGTAATTATTGCGACTACGGTCATACTTTAATAATAATAAAAAAAAAAAAAAACAATGTGCAAGAGGATTTAAGTAGCCGAAAACCGAAAAATCTTGTTATATGAAATATTGTACCCAATGCTTAATTTCAGACTTTTCGACCCCCCTCTCCATCGTAACCCTTTTGTGACGTAGATTCCTATCCTTAAACATGCGATTCATAATGCAGGGTTGCCACAGTCAGGGAATACCGGGAAATGTCAGGGAGAATGGCGAAAATATCAGGGAAAATTGGCAAGTCACCTTTATTTGCCTCTAGAACTCGTTTAAAGTTTCGAACAACAAATTTTGCCCAAAAACTCATGCTAATTATGTTTTTAAAACATCTGGCATACTTACGATTGTCATGAAATTCCGCCGAAATTTGTCCGGAAAAACAGGGAAATGTCAGGAAATTCAATTTTCCGGATTCGATGGCAACCCTGATAACAGCGTAACGCTCTCCTCAACCCCCCGAGCGTCACGTATTTTACGAACGGTCCCTTCTCACGTTGGTCCAAAAGAATAAGTTTATCTCAAACGGTGTTCATCATCTCTCTTCCGATTGAACGTAGAGCTGACTTTTATAACGGCCCAAACATACATCATCGGATCTTTTTCCAGTCTCCCCTTTTCCTATGGCGTTACGTCTGACGTAAGTGCATCGCCGATAAATATAACGCTGTCGCAACTGCAAGTATTACCTCAAGCCTGTGCGGTTTCTGGCTGCTTTACGGCCCTCAGACCGGTTTACGGACGATACTCAATAATTTTGTCACGTACGACCGCAAGCATGAATTTACAGACGTGTTGGCATTTTAGATTTCAGTCTGTGTTTACCGCCCCGACATTCACCCCCTCCCCCTTCGTCACCCTTATGTCGGGATTCTCGTCACCTTGACCGTTCGAGTGCGATTTTAAGTGCTTTAATCTGAATGCAAACAAGTGTCATAAAGTGCGACTGCTACTCTTATAATCGAAAATTAAAGTTTACAGGCCGATAAGGTTTTGCGAAAGAAAAGTTGTTAAACTTGACGGAAGCTTCATAATTTCCGTCTATCCCTTGGCAGTTGTTTTTTTAAAACAGATTAGCCTCCGGGCACCAGTCGAATTTCATCTACGCTCGACTTAAACTTAAAGTGAGATACTTTTCAATTTTATTCCAAAAATTTTGCCATTAAAATTCTCTAGAGATTGTTTTTACACTGTCAAACAAATATAATATTTTACTCTCCGCACTTTATTGATTCCGCAGAGAGACGCTTGCGCACAGAAGGAAAATCAGAAATCAGCTCGCCCCTTCTCCTCTTTTTGACGGGGAAGGTTGCACTGGAAAAAAAAGTCGCTTGGATCTAGAGTCCAGACTCTTAAGAACATTAACAAGAAAAAAATACTCTTGATTCAATCAGACTTTTTGCTTAAATCAAAAGGAAATCCGCCCAAATCAAGAAGCCTGGCTCTTCAATTCAAGAAAAAGCCGGATTGAATCGAGAGTTTTTTCTCTTGTCAATGTTTTTGATAGTCTGGACTCTGGATCCAAGCGACTTTTTCCAGTGTGAGAGAAGCAAAAATAGTGTTTTTTTCAAATTGACAGTATACGAAAATATCTGTAAAAAATCTAGAAAATTAGAACTTATTTGGACATCTTTCACCCGAATCAGCATACATTTATCAGAAACAATCAAAATTCCTATGTTTTCTTTGTAAATTTTAAAGGCAAAAACTAGCGACATTCTGCATTAAAACTTCGCGATCAAAGCGTTTATGATCGGACTTAAATTCGCAGAACGTTTCAAGGCGTGAGCTTGCCTATTTTTTGGGTGTATGGGGAAAATTCGAGAGGAAAAGCTCGCGTCCACTTGTTCTGTCAGCGTGCAAAAGCTTCATGTCACCGTGCGTCCTCTTCTTAGAAGATAAAGTAATGCGTTGAGCTTTTTCTTTGACCCTTTCATTTTTCCCATCGTAATGTGGAACGTGTGGTGGACTTTTTGACGTCATGCTTTCATGTATCTCGTCGATAGGTTAACCTACAATAAAGCTTACGCGAGCTTAATTAATGTCGAATGTTTGCTCTGCTCATCGAGACCCGCCCAAGTTTAAGATAATGGACTCGTTTCCTGATAACTATTATTGCTCTATTCTCCGGCGAGTGCACTCGGCCCACCCACCCTCCCGCCCTCGCGTCGCCAATTTTTCAAATCATCCATCGGCAATTCTGCCGTGCTAAGGAAGAACGCCGTATGAACATTCCAGAGTTGCCAAGTTTCCTTCGATTAAATGTTTATTTTTAAGGAAAGTTATGAATATTTTTCCTTTAAATTTTCAGGAACTTTAGGTGAAATTACGAACAAAATTATGTGAAAAATCGGGCAGAAAATATTAATAATTTTACCACAAATTCGCGTTTTTTGAAAGGAAATTTGGCAACGCTTGAAGGTTCATACGGCGTTCTTCCTTAGCACGGCAGAATTCCAGTCGTGTCGTCTCCGAGCTGTCTGCTTCAGGTGTTTTCTCATCCCACCGCCGATCCACGAGGTCGTCAGGGCGTGAGGCAAGCAATGCACCCTCAATTCGCTTTGTGGCCCCTCAAATAACGCTCATGATCCCAGATGACAAAAAATTCCCATGTGATGAACTAGCGTTAAGACCTAGCGTCAAGAATATCACAGGAAAATAATTTTCATGCTTAATATTGTCAAAAAGTTAGGGAAATATATTGCCGTGCTAAGGAAGAACGCCGTACGAGCCATCAGACATTGCCAAATGTTCTTCGAAATATCACGAATTTTGAGGAAAACTTGTGAATATTTCTATTTCGATTTTTCAAAGGATTTCGTTCGTAATTTCATCTAAAAAGTCTGAAATTTTCAAGGAAAAATATTCCTAACTCTCTTCAAAAATAAATATTTTCTGAGACAAAATTTGGCAACGGCATTTTTCCTGAGCACGACAGTATAGTCATCTTCGTATTCGAAACAACCTTTAAAAAATAAGGAAAATCGAAATCCAAGAAAACTCGTTACCCACATTTCGCATTTTGTCACCGTTCGTTACAAATAACTTTGCCCTTTTTTGTTAAGAGGCAAAGTTATGTGACTCTAAAGAAGGAGGTTTAACTTCTATTATCCACCGTATTTTTGAAGTAATTCTTGTTCCATTAATCTGAATGAAGAAAAAAGCCAAGAGTCTGTCCGTTGTTTAGATCTAATAAGCACAGAGCATCCGTCGAGAGAACAAACAAATTGGCCAGTATTCATATAGCTGAAAGAGAAGAATTTCGTTACACGTGTCCTCCTCGAAACTTCGTGCAGAAAACCATGCGCGCATCCATGTGTTCAAAAATAACCTCGAATAATCTCATCTGTGAGTTGTTTGATTAATGTCAAGTGGATATGTATAAGAGCAGACCCTCCAATTTAGCTAGTTTTTGTTCCGAATAAAGTCCCAAAGAAAATCGGAATAAAACGTCTCGTTTTAATGTGCTCCAGTTGTTCACTCATCTCCCATAGCTTTTAATCCGTTCTCTTATTTATTTCTCATTATATGAGAAAAATATCATCAGGGTTAACTGAAAATGGACCACTTGATGCAGGTTTTCTTTCAATTTTCGTCTCAGTCTGTTCTATCAAGTTTGAAGAAGCACTCATTACAACACTAGAGTAAGAATTGAAATTGTCATCAGCAGCAGTGTGAAATAATCAGATCGAAAAATGTAAAGAATATTGTAAGTTAGGATTTGAAGGAATCAATTTATTCACTTATTTCAAAGGACGGTTTTTCCAATGGAAAATGTGTCGTCCGATTTCTTCAAAGGACTAACAGGGTTTTTTTGCTTTTAAACGACTCAGATTATACTATCACTGGTGTGGTAGAGCATGGATGAGAATAAGTATACGCACGCAGGTCACGAAATCAATATATTTAGTGTTGTGTTGGTAGAAATTGATGGACGATAACACGCACAAACTATCGTTTGAAGTGAGGTTACGCGAGGTGCGTTAGTGATAAAACACAAATTGTCAGCCTTTTCACAACTTAAAATAATGAAAGCTTTCGCTTTGACCGTGACTTATAGCCATGTTGTCAGTTCGAAATCCGTCGAATCATTCTCATCATGCCAAAAGCGTTGCTCTATCGTGCACTAGTTGAAATTAATTCTTTTATTTCTAAATTTTTCTCACAGCCCAGCGAACAATAATCTGAATTGGGGTTACCAATTTTTAAATGCATCCAATCGGTTATTAAGTAATTTACATCTCAAATACCATGTACGCATAGCGGCAAATTGTGATTAATTGAAAAGAATGCCCCGTTTCGCATCGAAAAGTTACCGTAAGGCTAATCACGTTTTCGTACCTTCATCCCTTGCGTGCTTGCCCCTTCAAAGCTAGCGCACGCACACCGCTCGGCGTTGTGTCAACCACGACACGATGCCGTCACATCATAAAAAAAATACACGCGAACGTGGAAAAATCGTTTCTCGTTTATCATGTCATGAATTCCATTTATTCCTTTTCTATTGTGATGTATCTAATAGATTCTCTGTCGCTCCCTAGCAATTTTTTTTTTACCCCCTCCCCCCTAAATTTAAACCGAGAAAAAAGTTATGGACTATATAGACATACCGTCCGTTCCGGGTTCGCAGACGCCGAAAGTTCCGGGTACTGGAGCCGTAACTTCGATTGAACCGGGTGCCGCACCCAAAACTTTCGGCCTCAGAGCCCGGAACGCGGACGGTACGTCTATATAGCCCGTAAGTACGGCTTCCACGGCCGGAGGTTTATTTCAGTGTATGAGAGTTGTGGGATGATTCACAATAGACCACTAGACAAGGTACAAATTTCAGCATTCTGATACATGCTTCTTTACCAAAATTTGTCGTAGAACACGATGCGCACAACGAAAATTACCGAAGTAAACTCCTTACGAAGATATTCAGTATTTCTTGATGCGTGAATTCAAACCACCCGCTCATGAAAACTCAATGCTCTAAGTGATTCACATCGCGCGCTAAACGTTTATCATGACAGTCTCTGCGATATAAAAATCTGGCAACCTCAATCTCAACGCTTTGGCTCAGCTATAGCAAATTGCTTATAGTTTGAACAACACATGGTGGGAAATGAACATAGCTCGATTGAGAAGCTTGCTGAAACCGTTGTAGTGCGCGATTTGACTCACGTAGAGCTTTGAGTTTCTTGTGAGCGGGCAGTTCAAATTCCTTTCAACCAATGTGAAATAAAATCGTTAATACCTTCGTTAGGAGATGGTTTCAGTAATTTCCGTTGCGCGAATCGTGTTTTACGTGAAATTCTGGTTAAGAAACATGTATCAGAATGCTTAAATTCATACCTTGTCTAGTGGTCCATTGAATCGGTTTCTGTCAGACGGGTGTGAGTCCTAAACTCTTAAGTCCTAGATCCCTGCGCGATTAACGAATGCCAGGGCTCATGAGTTTTAGTGTATTTTCCGAAGGAAAAATACACTATTGCGTTCTCCCTCATGGTGGGACCTAGACCTGGGACCATGTATCTGAACTTGTGCCTATCAAACAGAAACCGATTCCATTTTTCCCCCTACGATTCTTCCAGGAGCGTATTGGAAGAATCCTGGATTTCAAAATTGCAGGCTGCTTTGCGCCTCGCATGGACCAGGAATGAATGAAGCGGCGCTATCGCCGACCGGGTCAATCGGTTTACGATCTCGTCGTCGGGAATCGGAGGATCGCGGATGCGAAGTGCGATCCCGACGCGAACCTGGAACAATGGCGGGCCTCCATTAGGTCTGGAAACGCAGAGGTCGGAACTTGTAAGTCCTGGATCTTCCCGCGATTAGGGCGATCGGCTGGAAAGTCGAAGCTCATCCGTCTTGCGACTCCCGCGACCGGCTTATTGCGAGCTTTCGTGCGCCGCGCGACCTTCCCACCGGAGTCCGAACCGAGGTGCCAAGGGAATCCCGCCATGAGAACCCAGAGACGGAACAGTCATTAGCCGCAGATCGGATGCAGAGCCTCCCGTTTTCAGAATAGCGCTTCAGTATAGGAACGGTGGCGTAGCGTGCTCTGCGATATATCGATTGATCTGTCATTTAAACCTATGGAAAAGGATCGAGTAACAGGGTGTTCGCAGCGAACACCTTAATAATCGATTCTCTACCACGGATTCAAATGGGGAAATATCGATAATCGATCATTCACGCCACGCCACTGTACAGGATAGAGGCCATTCTTGAAAGTCGACAACTTTGAATAAGCAATAAAAATGAAACTAAATAACAGCGAACCGATTAAATCAACTGAAGCTAAAATCAACCAAAAAGAACTCGAATTCGCCTACGTCTCAAAACGGCAGACTTGTGTAAAATTACCATTTATGGAATTGGTAATTTTATCGAGAAATCTCGGTACAATTATTGAACTTTCTCGGTAATTTTACTGGATCTTGGTAAAAACGCCAATATTTTTTATCGACTGTGGTAGAATTACCGAGATAAAATGGCAAAGTTACCGGGAATTGATTACCAATAAAAGTGGTATTCTTACCTGAAAAAAAAAAAAAAAACAGTAAAAATACCGGTTTTTAGGTAAGCTTACCAGTCTATCTAGGTAAAATTACCAATAATTGGTAAAAAAAAGTGAGATGGTAAAGGTACCAACAGACCTTGGTAAAAACGCCAAGAATTTTTTTTCAGTGAAGATCCACCCACCTTCAAACTAGGGAATCTCGACCCGATCTGAATTCTGAGCCACTCGAAAGTCCTATGCGAGTGTTTGCGAGAGGCACACACATTCTCCGAGTGCGGATGTTGTAAAAATCACGGATTCGCGGCCGGTGTTTACACAATTCATTATGCAAGGCTGGCGTTGTCGCTGCATGTTCGCAGTCTGAGCGGCGAGTCCCCTCCCCCGCGCCACCGTAAACATGTTTGCATACGGATACGATACGAGTGCGACTCGAGGAGCAGCGACAGCGATTGACGAACGGTAGAGAGCCAATGGTAATCAAAACCGACGCGACGGTTTCTGACCGAGTTCCTGCGTCCGTTTCGCCCCGCTCCAAGTAGTCGGGTCTTTGGGCATTAGGGTCATTAACACAGCCGCCTTACGGAAGAGTGCCGTAAGTGCGTTTCTGTATGATCCTTGGTTAGCGTATGCGCTTACGTGTCTTGAGGCTCATCCCAGAATGCACTTACGGCTCTCTTACACAACGCGGCAGAACACTGATATTGCTCCGCAGTGACGTTAGTCATGACCAGCGCTCTGCCGTCTTGAGGAAAAACGTCGTATGGGCATCCGAGAGTTGCCTAATTTCCCCGGATGAAAATTGTATTTTTTAGGGAAGTTACGCAGATTTTACCCTGAAATTTTGGGGTATTTTAGATTAAATTGCCTGCAAAATTATTGTAACGATTCGGGACAAAAATATTAACAATTTTCCCAGTAAATTCGGCTTTTATCGAAGGAAATGTTGCAACGCCGTTTGACTCGTACGATGTTTTTCCTTAGCACGGCAGCGCTGTCACTTGTAAATCCGTAGCTGGAGTGTCCGAGGAATGATCTTGAAGAGGCTGCGAGCTGGAAATACGAATCACGGAGGTCAAAAAAAAAAAAAAAAAAAAAAAAAAAAAAAAAAAAAAACCTGCGGCAATACAAACCGATAAGTTCAGCAGGCACTGCATTGCAGCCATGTAGAGAATAAAAACTTCAGTAACAAAGTGCTGTCCAGAAATTGTGACTATTTCCATTCCCTGTTTTTCACATTTTTAATTCATACGTTGTCTTTAAACCGGGCCGGAAGTTATAGTTCCTAATTACAAAATTTAGTCCAAATGTAGGTAATAAATCACTGTTTTAATACAGCGTGGAGAAAATTGGAAGAAAACATTGACGGTATCAGTGAAAATCGATTATTGATTTTTCACCATTTGAAGCCATAGGAAAGAATCGATTAGTAAGGTGTTCGTAACGACCATCCTATCTATCGATTCTTCTCCATAGGTGTAAATGGCAGATCAATCGATCTATAGCAAAGTACGCCACGCCACCGGACGGTATTAGTTTACGTATCCCTAATCAGTTCCCGTTTCATACTTGTGCAGTGGGTCATTTCCCCCTGCCTCGCGAAAACTTAATCAAAGTGAGTCAAGGTCCATTTTCTCAAGTTGCGTCACGCGCGCTGTTGTCGGGAATACAGTCATGAAATGAAAACAAACGAATGACCAAGTCTCGCTAAATGGAGCCATCAAATTTTATCGCCTCATCTGTAACTTGCTAGAAAATGTCCTCCGTAACAAGCTGAAATTATTCGAAAGATGGTTCGTGTCGTAAGTCGTAAGGCGGCTTCTCAAAGGTCGACCAGATCACAACCGGAGCGGAAATAGTCTTTTCGTCCACGTCCGTCCATTAACCTCGCGCATTTCCAGTGCATTGTTCTTCTTCGGGCTACCCGACTTCGCCGCCATAAAAATCCGGAAATTGTTTCGCCGTTATGCTATGATCAATCGAATTAGGAATAACCTCTTTTCTTGACGAAGCGCGTGCATTTGGCTGTCAGTGCTCCCATTTCTCGGAGCTAGTTCCGAACTCCGGAACTTTTGATAATCCCAAAATGTTCCGGATCTTTGGCATCTTCCGGAACTTTTGATAATCCCGAAATGTTCCGGATCTTTGGCATCTTCCGGAACTTTTGATAATCCCGAAATGTTCCGGATCTTTGGCATCTTCCGGAACTTTTGAAAAATTCTAAAAGGAATCCCGGAACTTTTGATTGTCATAGAGTAGGAGCAGTGGCGCACAGTGGATTGAGTCAATTGGAGTGGTCGGACATGACATTTTTAACGAAAACTGCAACTTTTGATGTTTAATTCGTCACATTTTAAATTTAAAGGGGTGCTTTTAGTATGAAAATTAAAAGAGAAAACTGATGGAACCACTTTCAAAACCTCAAAGTTTTGTGAAAACAAAGTTATAAGCTTTTAAAGTTTCCAAATTTTGTCCGACCTCTCCTATTGACTCGATCCACTGTGTGGCTTGGCTTGAATGATCGACCATCGATATCTCTCCATTTGAAGCTATGGTAAAGAATCGATTACTAAGATATTCGTTGCGAACACCCTGTCTATAGATCCTTTTCCATTGGTTTAAATGGCAGATCAATCAATACATCGCAAAGCACGCCGCGCCACTGATTAGGAGATATTGAAACAAAAAAGTACCGAATTCCGGAACTTCTGACGGACATGGCGTAGGAGCACTGTAGTCAACCTGAAGTGCTTATTTATTTTTCACCGATGATAAACTTATCGAAAGTGGCTAGAATTATTAGTTTTTACCGAAATTCTTCCCGAAAGTCTGTCGTAATCTAAAACTCAGTTCAGTTCAAGAGAGAGAGACGAGGTTTAGTTCCTGTACATACAAATAGGTATTGCCCCTCTCTCATTTCCAGGCCTTATTCGCCTGAAACTGTTGCGCTGTGTTCCCTGTTCCTTCTCTTATGTTTTTAATACATCCTGTCTCTTTTCATGTAAGCACGATATCCCCTCGTCTTTCGCGATTGCGCAGTCGAAATTTATGAATCGTGAATCACATTTAAGCCGCTGGCGTAATATCCAGGGAGGAGAAATGGGATCATACACCCAGGTTGCCAGCTTAAGTTCGTGAATCTTCTGATTTCAATTAATTTTAATCGTCCTCAACAGTGAATCAGAAATAATTCGCAGTACATTTGAGTGTTCCTTAAGTCCTCAATGTCCTCGTTTGGGGCCTGTAGCACAAAATTTACCGTTTTTGACTCAACCATCAAAGATGAGAGAGAAGCCGTTCGTTTCTACTCGTAGAACGAAGAATTGTTGCCCTCACAATGCTCATATAGTAGGTTTAAGGGGCTTTGAGAGCAAGGCGGATAAGTGCAGTTTTTGCTGTTTCCAGAAATACATTTGTTTAAAGTTTCAAAAGTGCATCGTGCCTTATGACGGAAAGGAAGAAATGCGCCTAAGAAATCGGCCATGGCGCCTAAAGAATGAGGGCACTGCGCCAACTCGGCCCCTAAACATTGCCCCTCCCCCTCCAAAAAAAAATCCTAATTTTTCTGTTTGGTGATTTTTCGAAATTTCCCCCAAGTTACAATCATTAGTTCTGTAACTAAAACATCTTGCATCTAAGTTTCCACTAAACGCGCCGTGACATGTAGGCAAGAAGTCAACCTAGCCCCTAAAAAATCTTCAATGGCCACGAAAAATCGAACTTGATGCGCCACATAGCTTCTGAAACTCAAAGATGAGTTTCGGACACTAATAGACTTACTTCGGATTTCAAAATCGTGAGCTGTGAAATGTGGCAACATCAGCCATATATTGCATTTCCCGCCCCGACAGAGATTGATCGCTCTGACCATTTCGGTTTAGTTTTTTGGAAATTAATTATTATTTGACCGATTCGGCAGCAGCGCGCATAAGCGCTCCAACGTGAAAGGGGAGCACGTCTATCGTAGACTCTACCATTTTTGGCCATCGGAAGCTGTGACTTCTACGGTCTCCTCCGGGGCTTTAATCTAGATCGTTGCAGTGGCGTGGCGTGCTTTGCGATATATCGATTGTTATGCCATTGAAACCCATGGAAAAGGATCGATAATCAGGGTGTTCGCAGCGAACACCTTAGTTTTAAATGGTAGAACAATCGATATATCGCAAAGCATGCCACGCCACTGGATCGTTGGCTCCAGGATTAGGATTTATGAGGGGTTACGAAGGACGCCGCAGTTCATGCCTCCTGGAACCTGCTTATTTTTATGCTCGCTCTGATATTTCCGAGAGATAAATATGAACACGTGAAAGATTATTTGCTTCGGAAGAAGTGCTGTTTGAATGTCAAAAAGTTAAAAGTCGAATGCAGCGTTACACGTTGAAAGAAAAATCACGTGGAGCTGCGATATTCTGCTGTCGGTTCGCACTTGGAATTAATTTTAGCTCCGTGCCCCGTGGTGCTTTTTTCAACAGTGTTGATAGTTATTATTCTAGAAATATGTTGGTAGTTTAGTTATCACGGGTTTAAAGGGCGAGGATGTCTTTTTAATGAAATTGGACGTTTTTTTGGCTCTTAAATGTACGAAAGAACAGAATTTGGATTTCTGAGTCGAGCTTTACGTCTAGTGGGACATTGTTATTTTTCAAGTGACTCTATTGTATTAGATTACCTATATACTTCCCCACACAGAAGACGATTTTTTGCTACTTTCGCCGTAAGCTAGGAAATATGATTAAACATACTTAAGGGCTCTTCAAAAGAAATGGCTTTAAAACTAGAGTGTGAGCAAAAAACCCAGTTGGTTCAAATGTGCCACTTGCTTGACTCCAAAATAAACTGAAACATAAACGAATGTCTAAAAATTAAGTGAACCAAATCTGATTGAATGCCTCTTTCGCTTTTTGCGGAAAGTGCAGGGCAAGAAAAACGATTTATTTCCCAGAACTCTCAGGAGGGTGTAGCCTCCTTGGAAAGCACTTTTGGAAAAAATTTCATCGAGGGAAAAGTGTTATTTTGACCCACAGAACACACTTTTGCAATTTGGTGGTTCAACTTAGGATAAGCCCGTAGAACACCACATTTCGGTTCATGTGACAGAGCTATTTTTTCTCAAAGTAGACCCGCAGCTCATAATATTTCCAAACGACCTTCCGGTAGTTTATGAGCATCATGGAGACAGAAGAAATTTATTCGCTTCCAAACCGTGGTGCGGGACAGACTCGGGCTTTTCTACCCGCTGGCCTGTCAGATTATCCCGAATTTGCCTCAATTTTTGCCTGATTTACATTGATCGTCCCGAATTTTCCTGAATTTACATTGATCGTCCCGAATTTGCCTGAATTTTTTCCTGATTCACATTGATCGTCCCGAATTCGCCCGAATATTTGCTTGATTTACATTGGATCGTCCCGAATTTGCCTGGATTACGCCTGATTTACATTGGATCATCCCGAATTCGCCTGAAATTGTGCCTGATTTCATTTGATCGTCCCGACTTTGCCTGAATTTGTGCCTGATTTACATTGGATCGTCCCGAATTCCCCTGAATTTTGCCTGATTTACATTGATCGTCCCGAATTTGCCTGAATTTGTGCCTGATTTACATTGGATCGTTCCGAATTTCCCTGAATTTTTGCCGGATTTATATTGATCGTCCCGAATTTCCTGAATTTTTGCCTGATCACCATTGGATCGTCCCGAATTTCCCTGAATTTTTGTCTGATTTACATCGGAATGCTCACAGGCTCGGGTGGACGTGGTGGCTGCGTGTCCGCGGTTGCGGCACCGCCAGCCGGTAAAGTGATCTATGCATGAGCTAACCGTTACGGGTGTTGAGTAATTTCAGGCGAGTCGCAGGTCCGACTGCAGCTAGCTCGTCATGTCCTTTGTTGTGCGAGTTTTTCTCTCTCTTTGTTTTTGTTTTTTTGTTTTTGACTCGGCTCCGACGTCGTCGTCGTCGTCGCTGCCGAGCGACGCAGGACGTCGCGTCGTCATGGTCATTCGTCTCCGAAAAAATTCCCTAAAATCCTTGCTCGGCCCGTAGCGAAAGACCATGCTGCCATGCTAAGGAAGAACGCCGTATGAGCCTTCAGGCGTTGCCAAGTTTCCTTCGATAAAATCCGAATTCGGTAGTTAGTGATTTAAGCACTGATTATTACGCACAATTCCGCGAGAAACACGATGGTTTTATCCATCCTTTTCCATAGGAATACTGTGTTATTTTATCTAAAAATCTCAAATTTCAACCTGTGTCACTTAAGTCGTTTGAGCACCGGGTAAAAATTGTTATAAATTGTTTTCCTTGTACGAGGCTTCTAATGTATCCACACATCAATTTTTAAGACCAGGACCTCCTTCGAATTCGAACATTTAAAAAATAAGAAACACCCTAATACTCTCCCTATAAAGATACTCGAGTTTGAACATCGTCCTGCGACAAAATGCTCTGTTCTAAGGAGACCTAGAAGTTCCTCATCTAGAATCGGCTCTGTTGCCTAGAGCTTCCTCTCCGCGGGGTAATCCGTTTTGTTTTGTTGCCCTGCTCGAGTCGGCGGACCTTGAGCTTGGCGGCGCAACCACTAATTTGCCGGGTCCCGGGTCTGGAGGCCCCGTTCGTTGACTCCTAATCCTTGGCTGACGGACGAGATTAATTTTTCGCGGCGATGGCACCCAGCCTCAGCCCCAGCCCCGGTCTCCGGTCTCACCCCCAGTGGAAACGAGAGACAATTAACGAGGCTCCGAGACAATAGGAAAGCTCCAACACAAACAAACGGACGCACCGAGAGGACAGGGCCGCTCCCAGCTTCAAGTCGTGGAGAGAAGCGGCGCGCGGCCTCTGGGATGGGGCGATGGGGACCGGGCGACCGGGCCAGAGCGTAAAAATCTAAATTTACTCGAAATTTAAAATAAATTCCTCTCCATAATATTTACGCGGCTCCACAATTGAATGAAATTCATCAAGAGCGCCCCGACGCGATGCGACGGCCACCGGGTCGAGACGCGCCGCCCGGGTTGTCGATTCTTCCCGAAAATCCGGCTTTCCTCCTAGGAAGTGGAGAGCCAAGGAAAAATTATCATTTGGCATTGATCGGAAAGTTTTAACCTTCACTGGAAAAAAAAAACCCCATTGGATCTAGAGTCCAGACTCTTAAAAACATCGACAAGAAAAAATACTCTTGATTCAATCACATTTAAGCTTAAATCAAGAACCAAGCCTCTTTATTTGAGTGGATTTCCTTTTGATTTAAGCTTAAATCTGATTGAATCGAGAGTCATTTTTCTTGTCAATGTATTCAAGAGTCTGGACTCTAGATCCAATGTGTTTTTTTTTTTCCAGTGTATAGTGAGAACCATTATTTTGAACACAAAAATTGAAAGCCGTTTAAAAGTTCCTATCTTTAACATCCAAAATTTAACGATGCTCGGTTACCATTTTTTCAAAGTCTGCGAGATAGATTTTGAAAAACTTTTTTTTCTTTGATTCCTAAGTTTCCTCTGGTTTTAGAAGAGAGGAGTTTGGAATATTAAAAAAAACTCAAGTGTCTTGAGTTTTTGAAAAAAATTTAAACAATTTTCAAGGGGTCTTCGGACTGATTCTCTCCTCGAGGAGTAATCGGAAACATCTCTCTCGTCTCTAGTTAGAGGGAAAAATATGAAAAATAAAAATAAAAACAAGTTTTTGAAAATGAATCCAGTAGGTGCCGAGAAAAGTACACCTGAAAGTCGAAAAACGTTGTTCTGCACACTGGAAAAAAAAAAAAACACATTGGATCTAGAGTCCAGACTCTTAAAAAATTCGACAAGAAAAAACACTCTTGATTCAATCGGATTTTTGCTTAAATCAAGAACCAAGCCTCTTAATTTGAGCAGATTTCGTTTTGATTCAAGCAAAAATCCGATTGAATATAGAGTATTTTATCTTGTTAATGTTTTCAAGAGCCTGGACTCTAGATCCAAGCGACTTTTTTTCCAGTGCATGATAAAAACCAGTTTAAATTTTTGAATACACATAAAAATGGCGCAATTACTCAGGGCGCCGTATTACATTACTCCGCGTGTCACAAAGCTCCGCATAACTGATAAAATAATGATTCGATTTTAAGAAACTTCGTCTTGAATTACAGCAGAGTATGTGTACATTTCTATCACTCAGGCAGAAAGCCTGACAAGTATTTTTCTAGCTCTTTTTCACTAAAATTGACTCCTGCCCTCAATTAATGTGATGCACCTGAAAAGCTGGAGACTTACACTGGGGGAAAAAAAAAAAAACACATTGGATCTAGAGTCCAGACTCTTAAAAACATAGACAAGAAAAAGTACTCTTGATTCAATCAGATTTAAGCTTAAATCAAGAACCAAGCCTCTTAATTTGAGCGGATTTCCTTTTGATTTAAACTTAAATCTGATTGAATCTAGAGTCATTTTTCTTGTCAATGTCTTCAAGAGTCTGGACTATCACTGGAAAAAAAAAGAATCTTAAATTTGCCGCCAAGATGTATTTCTTCTTAAATCAAGAATTTTTCTGGTTAATATAAGCTACTTTTTTGCTTAACCTGAACAGTATTCTTCTTGTATCAAGAAAAAGTCAGCTTGAAGCAAGATAATTAAAATTCTTGGCGGCAAATCCAAGAATCATCATGCTTGATCCATGCCAATTTTTTTTCAGTGAGATCCAATGTGTTTTTTTTCCAGTGTAAGGTAAAAAATAGTAAAAATTTAGACAAGTACATTTTCGCATCAAGAGGTTAATCCCACTAATTATAACGCGCTCTCGTCCGTGTGACGAAGCTCAATTGGTGTGGAAGTAACCCCTCGTCACATACTCGATCTTCCCGGGTCCCTTTGAAGTTTGAACTTGGAGCGGGCCGAAACTTTGAACTTCGGCGTCAGCGCGCGCGGGACTTTGGCAGGCTGCCCGGCCGAGTCCCCCGGTCCCCGTCATTGACCCAGAGATCAATAAGATAGAGCGGAGACCTGTCCCTCAACCCCTCCCCTCCCCCGCGTGGTTTGTGGGCGTTATTTGTTTCATCTTTCATCCGCGCGGTCGGTCGCTGCGGAGGCCGGATATGGACGACTAACCGTGTCGTCGGGCGCGCACCGGAACGCCAGCCAGCTCCAGCAGCCTCCCTCGGGACGCGCACTCGCGCAGCGCGCAGCGTGGAGCGACTCCTTCGTCTGGATCTGGATCTGGGATCCGAGCGTTCCGCCGCACAGGGAGCAGGTCAGAGAGAGAGGCTGGATGTAATATGAGGACTTTGAAATCTCGCCCTGTTGAAACGGTCCTGTAGGAACCCATTAGATTCCAACGGGATTCACGAAAGCCCAATGGGGACCAATAGGTGGTTCATGGCATCCTATAGAAACCTATGGGGACTCAGTAAGATCCTTAGAATTCCAATTGGGACCCAATGGGATCCATGAAATTCCAACGGGTCCCAATGGGAACCATCGCGAATTGCCAGTGGAGACCCGTTGGTCCGCACGGGATCCAATGGGATTTTCTCCGAGGGTTCCCATATCTCATATCATCCCTTCCTCCCCACCTATCTTTGGTTTCGTTTGGCAGAAATACGTCCAATAGAGAATTTGCAGGTGTCTGAAATTTGATGAATTTCGTGTTTAAGTGGAAACTGCTGAGTGAACTGAACACGAAGATACCCTTTGTTCGTGAATTGAGCAAGTATTGGAGAGGATATGACAAAATAATAAAATACGTGTGTTTAAATGGGAAATGCCGCCAGATGACGTCACTGGGCGGTGCATTTTCTCACTTTTAAATATATTTTTATACTATTTCCCATATCAGAAAAAAGTATGAAGAAAACTGTAAAATCAGCTCATTAAGCACTTTCAGATGAAGCAATAAAAACTTTGCATGCAAATTCTCCATTGTGGCTCCACCGATTTTCTTGCTTAAGCACTCCTTTAAATTTACAAAGTGACGAAATCTGCACCATATCGTGTCGTTTTTAGTAAAATATTTTATGTGTGAGCTGTCCCAATAATTCGTGCCTCTGTGCGCCGGGCCGGAGGCTGGAGGAGCGTTTTATGATCGGCGACGGCTCGAGCCGTGGTTTATGGGTTCGTCGCACTCGGCTGGTTTGCGGTTCGCCGAATCCATGGAGCTCCTTTTTGACGACACTTATGCAATTGCACCGGTGGATTTAGGCACCTGAAACTCCGTTATCGGAAGACGAAAGTGGAAATCTTAAAAATTCATCGCAAACTTTGAGGATGAAAAATCGCTGCTTTTGCAATGCCGCAAGTGGATCCCTGATCCTACTTATACGTTTAAGCCTCTGGTTAGCTTCGAATTTCGTGGCTACGTCATATTCGTCGCGATTTAGCGCGTGAATTCTGAATTTGCTAAATTTTTCGAATTTTGTCTAAAGGATATTGAGAAAGCACTGAATTTTTTGGGAAAGCATAAAAAAGTACCGATTTTCCCCAGTCAGTTTTTGTAGATACTCTATAATCAGACTCTTCTCAGCGTAGATACACACACACATGTGCAATAAGCAAAATCAAACTCCCAGAGCCTAACACTCTCCGAGACCAAACTTCGAGTCCGATTCTTCGAATCGACCAATGAAAGTTCCCCGAAGTACACAACCCCATAATACGATTGAATGCAATCCATAAATCGCTGAACAGATAACACATTGCTCCTTTCAAGAAGGCCCAGTGTAGTTTCAACATAATTGGACCGCGTTAAACAGAAAGGAACCAAGCCACATCAGCTATTGCCAAATTTAATTGGACAATTAAATTTTTTACGTTAAAACGGTCGTGCGGATTTTTGTGCAAATTTCAGTCAATTTTCTCCATAGTACAAAGCAAATTCCTTAAAGTTTTCAAAGGAATCTGCATCGACGTTCTCTCGTAAAAAATTCAATTTCCCTGTTGAATTTGGCAATTGCTGATGTGGCTTGATTCCTTTCTGTTTAACGCGGTCCAATTGCTCCTTTACAAACGCTAGCCAAGAAAACAGATTCATTGGTTGAGGCGAATCAGATTCTCCTCAGTGCCGGAAAAAACCTGAGTGAAAGACAATCTCATCCCCTGTGAGGCACTCCGAATCGGATTCTCCGAAGAGATCAATGGAAGTTTCCCGTAGCGCACGACCCCTCTCCCGCGGCGTGGCGCTTCATTTTTCCACCCCCACCGGGCGGGGGCGGGGGTGCGTAAGCTCGTAGTAACGACGCCACCGCTGTGGCACTTGACCCGCTCGCGGTGGCGCGTATCGCTATTCGGCGTCGATTCAGCGTCTCGTAGCAACCCCCGACCCGACGTCTCCGCGCAGAATACTTTCCAACGAGTGACTCATCATTCGACGCGCGCCGCGTTGCCCAGCCAGACTTATTTTTGGCGGAGAAAACGCGGGAAAGTTCCGCATCGGAATGCGAGGCCAATCGTTCAATTCGTCCAATATGGAACTACAGTTATCATTTTAGGAACAAGATATGGACCGCGTCGAACAGAAAGGAACCAAGCCACATCAGCTATTGCCAGATTTAATCGGGCAATTTAATTTTTTACACATAAACGATTCTGCGGATTTTTGTTGGCAAATTTCAGCGAATTTTCTGCATAGTTCGAAGCAAATTCCTCAAAATTTTCAAAAGAGTTTGCGCAAAAATTTTCTTGTAAAAAATTAAATTGTCTAGTTAAATTTGCCAATAGCTAATTTGGCTTGGTTCCTTTTTGTTAATCGCGGTCCACATGTGCTATTTGTGTTTTTATACGGATTGGCGCTCTCAAGTATGAGCGAGAGATTCCTTATTGCAAAATGTGGTGCGAATCATAATCGAACGGCATAAACCAAAATCAGCGTAACTACATCTAGACCGAGTTAACAGAAAAATTTCAAGTCGTAAATTTTCTCCTGTCCAAAATTTAAAGTCGAGAATTTCTCCCGAATATGGAAAACATGCTCACGAGCTTTCGAGTCTGAATGTTCTTTCGTTCTCTATGAAAACATTAAAATACATGAAGAACTTGGGTACTGTCAGGCAGTTAGGCTTATTCTTATTAAATCTGACCAACTTTCGTTTTTTTAATATTTTTCAATCATTTTTTAATTTTTATTATACATACGTCCCCTCCGAGAGAAATCTATTTTCGCAACATGTATAACTCTAATCTTACTTGTAATAAGAGCTGATTTCCCACTCCCTCACAAGTGTTAAGGTTGTCCTTTTTAAAAACGTTAAACGTGTTCTTCGCGCAATTTTTATGAAGATATTCTCCTTTCGATGCTGTAAGTTTTACCGCTCTGTCCATGGCTCATTACCGATATTGGCATTTACAACGCTCGTAACGTCTTTATCGATTAAGTGGTCCATTATGTCAATTTTGGACCCGGTAAATTAATACGGTAACGTCCATGCCGCGTCACTGCGCCTAGTCGAAGCAGTGTCATCCGGCGAGGATGTAGTAATGCGCCTCTGCAATTGCATAACCGAACCAGCGCACAGTGGAATGGGCCACTGAGAGATTTCGGACTCGAAATTTCTTGTTTTGACCGCAAATTTTCATTCCTTTTTTTTGTTGTATTTTCGATTTCAAGTTGTTTTTTATGGTGATTCGTTAAGCTCAAGTGACGTGGTCGAACTGGCATGCGATATACCGCATCGATTAGGTCAAACATCTCGGCAGATTTTGAATTTTTAGCAAATAGACGATAGCCCCTGCGCATGAGCCGAAAGAATCATTGTAAACCCAGAATCTGGCAAAATTCAGAGAAATGAAAGCAGAATAGTGATAGGGAAAAAACCTCGCATTCGATTCTGCTATCGATTTTAGTATCGAATGTGAGGTTTTTTCCTAACACTATTCTGCCTTCATTTCTCTGAATTATGGCAATTTTTGGGTTTACAATGATTCTGCAGGCTCATGCGCTTGGGCTGTCGTCTTTTGTTTTGCTAAAAATTCAAAATCTGCCGAGATTTTTGACCTAATCGATGCGATATGTAGCATGCCAGTTTGACCACTTCTTTTGAGCTTGACGAATCACCTTAAGGGAAATTTTACCAGAAACCCCCTAGAACTTTTTTTAAACTTTGACGACATTTATTAACAAAGATACAAGCGTATAAAGTGTCTAGCTCATGTCCGATCGCCTCGCTCCGCACTGTGCGGCGTCCACACCCGCTCAGGTGTTGGACATTCTTCTGCCAAAAGCGCGGAGAGCGTGGGCGAAAATTAATTTCTCCGGCTCCGAGGGCAGAAGCGGAGCGCCACCCGAACTGCAAAGAGTTGCGAAGAACTTATTAGCCGCTCGTCAAATTCGGCCGTAAATATTTATGGCGCTCGGACAGCGCCAGTCTTAAAAACGCCTCTTCGAAGCGTGTCCAGTCCAGCGCAAGTTCATTGGTTTTAGAGCCTGTCGCGACTCGTGGGCCGGTATGTCTCACTCGCCAGCGGTGGGTCTTGTAGACGTCCGACTCGGTTTTCGGGTCATTTCTAGTTGCTCCTCATGATTGCAGTTCAGTAGGAGCGGCTTCAGGTGATTTTGGAGCCCACACTGAAAAAAAAAAATTGCGGGGAAAAATCGGACATGGTATTCCTCCTAGTTATTTGGTAGCGTCACTAGCACTGGTAAAAAAGTCGCTTGGATCTAAAGTTAGGACTCTTAAAAACATTGACAAGAAAAAATACTCTTAAGGCTATAGGACTTTTTGCTTGAATCCAAAGGAAATCCGCCTAAATCAAGAGGCTTGATTCCTCGATTCAAGGAAAAATCGGATTGAATCAAGAGTGCATTTTCTTGTTAATGTTCTTAAGAGTTTGGACTCTAGATCTCTTTTCAACTGAAGAGAAATGACTAACAACTGAAAAGAAATGATTTCCATCTGAAGAGAAATGATTTTCAACTGAAAATAAATGCTTTTCGACTGAAAAGAAGTGATTTTCAACCGGAAAGAAATTATTTTCGCCTGGAAAGAATAAGTTTTCGACAGAAAAGAAAAAGTTCTATCAGAAATCTGCCTGGATTCCATCCCTATATGGACTTCGGTTTGTAGTTTCATGATCATCCCGACATTCATCAGTCATCGTCAGGCGAAATTTCCTTTATTTTACGCTCAACAAGTTGCTCATCAATCATCAATCAGTGATAAGGAGCTTTGACCTCCGAATTTAACATTTGCATTATTTGACCACATTGCTTGGATTGTCATTTCGGGGTCTCCAAAATATATTTCGTTTGTGCCTCCGGTGAATTTTCTGGCCGGGACGTCGTGGTTCCCACGCGGAGGCGGAAGCCAGGAAACGGTGGCCGAAATCGCGAATGAAAAGGAAAGTGGACGGGAAAAGGGGGACAGTGAGGGGGGGGGGNGGGGGGGGGGTCCTGAGGTAGCGAGCGCGGCTGCGGCGTTTGTTTGCATTATTCGGGAAGATGTTACGTCACGGAGTCACGGACCGCGTTCCCAATTGCAGATCCCCGATCGCGGAAAGCGACTCGACGTTTAGCAGTGACAAAGCATCCTCCGTTCCCCGTTGCCAAATGAGCACGATTCCCAAGGTTATGTCCATCTTCATGGTTCCATGTTTTAACCAGGCTTGCCACAGTCAGGGTAAACCGGGAAATGTCAGGGAATTTTAAAAAGTCATGGAAAACCTGGAATTGCCAGGGAAAAGTCGAAAATAACAGGGAAAATTGTCAAGCCACCTTTAATTGCTTTCTAGACTAGATTTGACGTTTCAAACAATGTATTTTGCGTGAAAACTATTTGAAATTATGTCTTTTTAACCATCTGAAACAAGTTCACTAATTCAGCTAGGGAAATCCGTCCCGCCTGCGAATAGAACAGCATCCGTGCGTTCTCTCTTCAAAGCAGGGTTTCCACGAGCAGAAGAAAGTTATGAATGAAATCTATGGAGAATTCGCGCGACGTGATCGGTCAAAATTCGATGTTATCATCTAGATCGCTGAGTCGCAGCTGCGTACTGCTACATTGTCGATTGGGTTTTAACTCGAATGCAACTATTCGGCCTCTGAAGCCACGCTAGGAAGTATCTTTCCCCAATGAAGGCGTTTCTGATGCGTCGTGATTCCTCATCCGAACTTATTTCGTATTACCCGCTAATCTGCGTGCTGCCATTTCTGGTTTCTAATTAATGCAACTATTCGCCCTCTGAAGCCACGCTGGGAAGTATCTTTTCCCGATGAAGGCGTTTCTAATGAGCATTCAACAATGGATCTCAAGCAACCACATCACGCTGTAATCTGCGCGCAATTTAAGTCTGATAACAGCGCCAAACGAGCAACGAGCAAAGCGTTGTCGGTGCAAACAAGCCGACGTCGCGACGCGACGACGAGAACGACGACGACGCTTAGCGACGCAAATAAGACGTCGACTCGTCGAGCGGCTGCTGTGACTGTCGTGCATTGCCTCGGCGCTTCTTCACCTTCACTTTCAATCATTTTCCGCCGCCACGGCACTCGAGCGGGTAATTTGCCAGGCGTTTTCTTTAAAGTCACTCCCTCACGTCCCAACCAGCTCCCAGATTCTTGATCACTCGATCGACACGTCGAATTTTCCTCGCATCACCTCGTCCACCCTTCGCGTTGCTAAATCCAGCGGGAACTGTGTTAATTTTAAATTTATTCCTCCTATTTTCGCCCTATTTTTTAGGGCGTTGGTTCCCAAGCCCAAGGAGTGTGAAAGTGTTTTTTTAAGTACGCACATAGATTTCATATGCCAGGTACCTCAAAGGGTTCGTAATGTTCTTTCTTATGGTTTGATTTCAGCAGGGTGTTTACTAATTCAGAAAGTCTGGAAATAGCACAGATTTATTGAGAGTGTCCCGGAAGCACTGAAAAAGTCCGGAAATTCCGCACATAGGTCCGTAATTTTTCGTTTTACGCCACGCGTGCTTTTTAAGACATCCTAGAAATTCTGCGATCCCTTTCGCATTAATTCTTCATTCAGTATCTGCCCGTTAAAACCCGATTTCGCAGCCAATTTAACGTAATTTCGCAATTAGGAGCTAGTATTTTTCGCTCATCCGTAAACACACTTATCTGCACAGGGAAACTGATGGTAGATACGTTGTTTCTAAAATGAGGCAGAAATTGTCGGCCCTAATTGCAAAATGCAGTCCAATTGATGTTCAGACCAAGAATGAGCTTCCAATTATGTGGCCACGTTGTTTTGGTCGTTGTTGTTTGTCTGTTTTGGTTGTTGCGAATTGAATTCGCACATAAATTTAAAATTGTCGAACATTTTCAAATTTCGATACCGTAAGGCACCATAAAGGAACTGACTTTTTCTGTTCAGTAGGTACTGAATTTTCCGGGAAATGACTGAACAAACGCCGTGGAAGAACTGATTTTTTGTCAGCCACTTCAAGTTGACACGCGGTTGGCGTAAATTCCGAAACCAATCACTGAATTTTGAATTTTTCCGGACGAAGGTCCTCATTACCGTTCGAAATTCTTAGGCGTTTATGACAGCGAGGCGGAACTGGTAACGGCGGCTGTGGCGGTGGTGGGTGAAAGCCAAAGCGGCGCGAAGCAGCGAAGCGATCACGTGGTATCGATTCCCAGTGTTACAATTACCCCGTCGCTTACTCACGATTCTCATTAATGCACTCCGTACCCCCGCCACCGCGCCACGTCATAGCCCCCCCCCCCCCCCCNGGCCGAACGACCCCACCACTCGTCTAGTGCGCGTCTGGTGTGTTTACACGGCAGGCCATTCAATAATGTCGCCACTCGCCAGTCAACTTCCGTTTCCTATTACTTTTCCACCCTCCCATCCCCGTCTGGGCCGGTGTTCGTGAATCATTCAGGTGTTGTGCGCGTCGGATGGGTTGTTGAGTTTTACAGACTGATGGAATTGTTGATTGTGTTAGGAGCTACGAGTAAAGACAATGTAAAGGTCTCGTTACACGATCAAATTCCCGAACCAATTACCATCAAAGCGTCGGGAGTCATCAGTCTTAAAATCATTAAATTGCTTTATTTTAAAATGAAAACTCGGCAGAAATGTTTCCTGTGGCAAGAACTGATGAATGGTGGCACCCCATTCTGTTCAAAATTTGACGGCCCGTCCAATTTTGATCATGGTGACTGTTGCATGGTGACCATAGTCGAACCAAGTCATAATATCGGTGTTAATTTTGGAATTGTCTTATGAGTCAATATTTGCCTCACGTTTGTTGCGATCCGCACGAATCTCAAGATCGAGCATTTTTCGTATCTGTGGAGTGTTTTGAGAACATTTTTGGTATTAAGAACGCGCAAATCAAACCTCTAGAAAGAACGTCGCTAAGCCAAACCAATTTTGGTCCATTACATTTTAAATATTGAAAAGATCAAAACCAGGGTTGCCACAGTTAGGGAATACGGGGAAAACTGGGAAATGTCAGGGAAAATGACGAAAATGTCGAAAATGTCAGGGAACATTTATTAAATCTCCTTTATTTGCGCTCTAAAATGGGTAGGTTTCGAACTATAAATTTTGCCTGGAAACTATTTTCAATTATGCCTTCTTAACCATCTGTCATATCTTCAATCGTCAGGGAATTTCACCAAAATGTGTCACGGAAATCAGGGACATGTCAGGGAATTTCATTTTCCAAATTCTGTGGCAACCCTGCAAAACGCGACGGAATTTCCACCATTTAACGGCGAACCTTTCTGAGTTTTTTTCCGCCGAGCACAACTTTTCAGCTCTTTGGAGCGCAATCCAATCGTCCACGTCAGTTTTCGCCCACAGATCTCAGCCCCGAGCTGTCAATCCTTCACTTGGATCGGGAATCCGCCGAGAACGGAGTCAATTGGACACTTGGCGGTCTTCATCCATTTTGATCACTTGGCTGTTTTCGTGTCGGGTCGAGTCGCGAACCAACACGCGGCGCTGCTTGACAGGGCCCACGTGTCGCCAACGTACCCCGGAAGTGCTCCCTAATCGCGGCAGTGAGGCTGATGTCGTTCCGTGGAAAACGTTTTGTCGGGAAATAGCGGAACTCCAATCGGCTCATCCAAATCGGCACGAGAGGGCCCAGCCGCCACCTTCCCGGCGAGATGCCTCGTGATAACGGAAAAGGCAGCTCTGTTGCCAAGTTTTCGGAGAAATGTAAAATATTATCTCCTCTTGGAGGTATCTAATTTCATTGAAAATTGCCGCACTGAAATTTTCACAAGTATTTCATGTCGAGGCTTAAAGCGAATCAAAATCTCGTTTACAGTTTAACGACACAACCTGTATCTCCATATCGTTTCACTGTACGCAGAAAATTTTGAAGTACAAATAATGAGGGGCCTCGAAGACAAGGCGCTTACGTGCAGTTTTTGCTATGTCGAGAAATACGTGTTTGAAGTTTCGAAATTACATGGATCCTCATGGAGGAAAGAAAGTTCAATCTGACTTTTCGATGCTTAAAAATTGGAATTTGGGAGCTAATTTTGCACAAAATATGAGTTAAGGCTAATTTTACTTGAAATCATTAATATCTCAATTTTTCTTTTTTAAAAAAAAAACTGTATACTTATGCGTCTTGTCTTCCAAGCCCCTCAAATATACTTTAAAATAAACTAAAAAATGCCAATCAGCAAGGAAGATTCTCAAACATCGCAGTCAATAAGATATGCCCTTCCTGCACCACAGCGCTTCAATTAAAAGTGTGTAGTATAAAAGAGATGAACATTATTAACGAAGGCCACCGAAGACAAAACTGACAAATAAATAAAAATAAATAAACGAAATTGATTTCAGTTCAAACTTTTTCGATTAAAACAGTCAGAAAAGTAATAAACTGTTTTTCACACGCTATAAACTATAGCATTTTCTCGGAAGATTGCGGGCGACGCAATATCTGCGCAAGGCTGAGTGATACCACTATTCAGACTCGAGGGAGCGCATACTGCCTACCCGCTTACTTGAAGGCGAACTGGATTTCGATTGTACAGTCCTTGGAATTACAGTGTCTTGGGTAACGGTACCATGATCCTTTCTCGTCGGAAACCATTTAATGGTAGAGATTGAAAGTCTGCACGGAATATCATTGTTCGTTGATAACTTCCTCTATAATTCCTTGTAATTTGAAAAGAATATCAGTTTCTGCGTCAAAATTTATTTAAAATGACAAACATTATGGCAGTGATAACGAGGGTAGAAGAGTGTATTTATGTAACTAAGATGATGAAATGATCTAACATGGGATACTGATAATGGGTAGATCTTAATTACATGGAATGGAACACTCCTCCACCCTGGTTATCGATGCTAGGATTTTTGTCGCTTCAAGCAATATTTTCGTCGCAAAAACTGATATTCTTTAAGTATTATCAATAAAAGTAGTAATGATTATTAAGGCATAATGATATTCCGCATAAACTTTCAACTTCTATCGTTAAATGCTTTCCGAAGAGTGAAGATCTCGGTATCGTTACCTAGGACACCTAGACACACTATTTTAAAGGACTACGACATCAAAATCCATTTCGCCTTCAATTAAGCGGGTAGGCAGCATGCGCTCCCTCAAGCCTGAATAGTGGTATCACTCAGCCTGGCACACAAAATGCACTTTCTAAGGGGAGCAATAGTTTCTAGCGCGCGATACATTGTTCTCGTTAATTAAAATGTAAACAATCCATATAATCAGTTCAATCGTGTTGAAAAATCAGGAATATTTTTCTTTTTTTCAGGGAATTGTCAAGGAATTTCAAATCATTCCCTGGTTTTTTGATCGTTTTTGTCCGGGAAATGTGAGGGACTTCTTTTTTGTTGAAAAATTGCTAGAAATCCCGCATGGTAATCGGGTGGAATCGTAGCTGCGGTTCGAGCCGGCAAAGCCGAATCGGCGCGTGACGTGTTTAATTGAAAATTCCTCGCGATCGGTGAATCCGAGCTCGGCGGGCGGCAGGAGCGTTCCTTTCGCCTTTCCGCCCTCTACGGTCACCGTGCCAAAGTTACGGCCGCGACCTTGACTTTGAGCAAAGCTCGCTATGGAACCCGTCACGGAATCGGAGAAATGAATTCATTGCCTGCAGCTACCGGTCTCCAGGGCTTCGGCAACTTTTAATTTCGGCACTCGCGACACGTTGCCAAATATGGCGAAGGAACGCCCGGCGGACGTTATTTTCTATTCCCTGTTTCTCGTCGACTTGACCATGCTGTTGACGTCAGCGCACGAGTTGCTAAACTACCGCTGTTTTAATGTCGTAATCGCAATTTTAGCGGATCCGGAAGGCGTTTTGTCAGCTGCTTTAAATCACTGCAATTTCGTAGGGGTTGTTTCTTGTTACCCCGCCGCTAATTTTGTCGGTAAATTGGACTTCATACTCCTGTTAGGAACCACTATCTCCGGTCCATTCATGAAGGTACATATCTGCATACAGAACTAGAAGCATACGTTGTTTCTGAAACGAGCCAGAAATATTGATTCCTTAGGGCCACAATCATCGTCGTTCTTTAAACAGCTTATTTCTGCACCAAGTTTCACCCACTTTCACAAGTACCAGGGCTTACTTTTTGACTAAGAAATTTTCAAAATCGCAGGTTTGTAAACCTAGAGGTAGGTTTATCCCTACCTGTACCTCCAGTTTGTGTCTTGTTTTCTAAGTTTATTATATTTTTCTAGCATGTAACTAGGCAATTTATCGTTAAGTAATGCTCTGATGATGAGGCTGTGTCTTGGAATGCATTAGCTATTGAAAAATAAAATTGGGGAAAAATTATGAATCTTTGGCACACGTTTTTCTCACTCAGGTTCATACCCAATTTAAACTTCTGCAGAATCAAAGAATTTCTACCTGCGTTCTCATTACTTTTTGCAGTGACAGGCCAATGTTATCTCTCATCATAACCTCCTTCTGTCTCCTTAAGTCATTCTGTTGAATTTTACTCGAGATTCTTTAAAATTATTGTCCCCTCATGGTACTATTTTAAGGATCCCCTTACACATTCCTCAATCATAATGTTAACCATGTAGATCATCCTAAAGCAAAGGAGCTGTTGAAGTGACGACTATGAGTCCGATCCTTTCTATCGCACAGGGCAGTCCAGTTGGACGTATTTATGCTAAAAGGAACTATGTGCATACGATTTGCGTGAGACCTAGTTCCTTTTAGCATAAATACGTCCAATTTTAGGTTCATGCGCCACGCTACGATGTGGGGAATTGGAGTAATCGCATGCGTGATAATTTGCCTTCACCGTGATCCACGATCCTGATTCTGCGATTCGCGGTTGACGAGACCGCCTTCGCAGCTCTGCCGTGCTGAGGAAAAACGCCGTATGAACTTTCAGAAGTTGCCAAATTCCCCCGGGTAAAACGTTTATTTTTGAAGAAAATTTTGCATTTTATTCTTTGAAATTTTCAGACGTTTCAGATAAAATTGCGAACAAAATTGTCAGAAAAAATTGAAGAAAAATATCCACAATTTTTCTAGTCAATCGGGGTTTTATCGAAGGAAATATGGCAACGTCTGAAGGCTCATGCGGCGTTCTTCCTCAGCACGGCGGAGTTGAAGAGGTCGTCGCTTGGGGCTCGGGGGGGTGGAGGCAGGGGTTGAACCGCAAAACATGGCAGATTAACCCTTATCCAGTGCATGTCCGCTAAACCCCCCTCCCCCCCGCGTCACTCCCGGAGGGTCTCGTGACACGGGGCCCTCCAACTGTCCCGAGCGAGTAAGTGTTTCGCATACACTTGAAATCCCTCC